>APFE030607776.1:90610-103614 GCA_000404065.3 Pinus taeda | reverse complement strand
GCTAAACAAAATTACATACCAATTTAATATTTATAATTTTAAATTATTTTTTTAAGTATTAATTCAATTTCAAATAAGGATCATTCGAATCTTGAGAGATATTTAACAATAACCTTCAACCCAATATACAAAAAATTGTTAATGGCATTTACTTCCGACACGGAAGAGGTATCTATTTGAAAACAAAATGCACAAATAACATTCATGTTTGCACACAAAATATGTCTCTGTAAACAAAATGCACAAATAACATTCATGTTCTCACACAAAATCCTTATGTTGACCCGCAACTGAAAATGTGAAGCTGCGTATTAACAATAGTAAACCTCTTTCCGAGGAAAAAAGAATAGTAAACCTCTCATAAATTATGTCGCCACTTCTATAAGTTGCCCAATAATCCCCTCCTTTTGCATGGAGTAATTTAAATTTTCCACAGAAATGAGGGCTTAAATGAGAGCGGAGCAAGGGCAATGAAGTAGTGGCAACCTCCATTGTCAGACTCGGTGTTGCTGCCTTCACCTCTGCGACTTGTGTTGTGTCCACCATTATCATCAGAACGAGCAAGAAAGCCGCAAATGCGTCTCCTTCTGATCTTTTCCAACCTTGGAAATGCACCCTCCTTGTCATAGGCATCAGGTAACTCTTTTAAGGACCACGATCCAATTATATCCAGTCTCCTCAACCATTTCAGCTTCTCTAGCCCTACAGAAATATCTTCAAGGTCCCTACAAGACATTAGTATTAGACAACTTAACTGCTCGAAACCACATATCCATGATGGGATCTTAACTAAAACGTTGGATTGCACAACTGGAATGTTCAGCTCTACCATACCGTTGGATTGCACAACTGGAATGTTCAGCTCTACCATACGTTTCATGTCCTCTGGTAGCACCTTCATCTGCAGCATCCACAAGATAAGGGTTCTCATCTCTACCATATTACATATTACGCCCTCCGTAAATGGCAGCGCCCACTCCTCTACTACCAGCCATTTGAGGTTCTTCAGATTGTGCAGGTCACTGAAGATAGCAGCTTGTTTGTACTCTGCACAACTTCCCCTCAGATCACATAATTTGTTCTTGGTTGTGATGTTTGCTGCCAAGCTTTCCAACACTTTTCCATTTTTAGATACTATAACAATTTGAGCATTGAGATCCCACAAGGAAAGTATTTTACCCCTTGACAGAAACTCAGATGCAGATATATCAAGCTTGTCATTTTATGTAACTCGTAAGGCAACTCACTCAGCTAGCCACATTGGGACAAATTGAGTATCTGGAGTTTCTTCAATCCTGTTGTTGAATTGAGCAGCTTTGCTATCGGCACTCGTTCTAGACGGAAGAAAACCAGATGCTTCAACGCTCCAAAGCTATTAGGCAATGTTTTGATGGACATTCCTCCCAAATCTAGCACTCTAATAGATGTAAGAGTCCTTGTCACATTGGACAGAATATCTTATAGATATTTGCTCTCAGATAATAGCATCGCCCAGATATCCTAACCTTTGAATTCATTAGGGATTGACTTAAATTTATTCTCCATCAAAGAAATCCTGCCCTTGCCTATGCAATCTTTCAAATGGAATTCCTCCAAAGCTTTACCCGCTCTAAAGCAGCAATTTTCTTCTTTCTCGGCAATTTCCAGTGCTAGATCATGTAACACATCGTGCATTGAGCAGGCCACCACCTGTCCATTAGTATCCTTGATACTAGCTTCGATCAAGGTTTCTCTCTGCAAACATTCAGAATGTAACGACAAGCAAGTTTTTTCGAATCGTATCTCAAAGGTCGAATGGAAGAGGATTTCATTTCAAAAATTAGGTGCAATACCGAATTTGAAATCCTGGGCGCAATACCTAATTTGAAATCTTGAAACATTCAATGGGAGTATGCAATAATAAATTAGACGTACTGTAGTATTGTCATTGTGTGCAAACAATATCAAGGGGCAAGCACATCTCGTCAGTATTTCCCGTTGGAGATGGGAGACCTTTCTTGGATGGAGCACTATCACGTTACATATGCCATGTATGTATGGTGAGGCCACTATCCGGGGCATTAAATGTCCAATAGCAGGCTGGTTAGCTCTTGCCGAAATAATGTTTAAAGTTTGAATTTTACTTTTTAGGTCAGTGAAAGTTTTTGTTTTATGAAATTTGAATCTTAAATTTTCAAACAAAAAATTCAATGGGATAAAAATGAAGTTAGTTAAAAGTTAGTTTGGTGAACTAAAGTTAAAATTTTTTAATAAAATCTATTTATATTGTTGTTGAAAAAATAATTAAATTAAATAAAAGAATAAAAAACCTAAAAGATGCTTAGTTGGTTGAATTCTTGTTGTTAAGTATTTTATCTATTATAATGGGGTCAATCTCCTTGACCCCTTTAGGGTTAGACCTTGTTAGTTTGGCCAATGGGTAGATCTCTTTAGGTTATTTTCCTGTGAAAATAAAGCAAATAAATTAAATATCCCATATTTTATAATACTTAGATCAACTTCATTTATTTATACTTTAAATATTGATAAAAATTTATTTACACTATTTTAGTATTTAGTCAAGGAGTTCTCTTTAGTGTGATTTTTTGGAGTTTCTGGAATCCAGTGGAAAAAATTCAGGTGAAATCTTGAATTGTGAATCTTGATTTGATTTGTGAAATCTTGATTTGTTTTATTTACATTGTTATTTTAGTGCATATATGGATTCAAAACCCTAATAAACCGCTAGGGCACTTCTACTGTGCACTGTGCAGGGGTTACCTATCAAACTTGTTATTTCAATAAAACCTACCTAAAAAGCTTCCAAAAAGTCACTAAATACAACTCGTTTAGTCAATGAAAATATAGTGGAATGTATTTAAACTATTTTAGTATTTAGTTAGTGCAAATCTAGTGAAATGATTAATTTTCAAGTGTATATTTTATATAACTATAAACAAATAGTTTTATAACTAAGTGTTATTTTAACGTGTTATTATTTATTCCATCTAAAAGCCATGTATAAGTATGTCTATCTCCTTAAAAAAAAAATTAATTATTCTCTAAAATTATATATAGTATATATATATAGAGAGAGAGAGAGAGAGAGAGAGAGAGAGAGAGAGAGAGATCGTTTTCCATAATGACCTAATATAATTTCAATCTAAAATTAAGTAAGAAAGTTAAAAAAATGTGAAAATAAAATCTTTAAACCTTGTACTTAGCATGTGATATATATATATATAATAATATATACTATATATAAAGTTTTAAATGTTATATAGTACAAATATCCACAATTAAAGTTATAATAAGATATTTTAATATTGAATTAAATATTGATGTATTTAAAAATATATTAATATAAAAATATTAGTTATACGTGGCTCAAATAAAATGTCTCAATACACATAATTATAATAATCTTTATAACATTCAAGGAAAGGAATTAAACAATAAAATTTACAACATTGTTTTTTTCGCATTTTTAAATAAATTCAACCTTAAAAAATTTTATACCTCTCGACTCAAATGAAATTTTGTGTTAAATAAATCTTATACTAATTTTTTAATAATTTAATTATAAATATATTTTAATAAATAAATAAAATTATATTTAAAAATAATAATTTTTTATAATTTTATTATTTATAAAATTTAATATAATAATAAAATATTATTTTTCCGAAACAATAAATATCATCTTGAATCTCTAAAAGATATATTTGAATGTATAATCATAAAATGCATGTAAACCGCTTACTCATGCTTGTTTATTAACCAAAAAATAATGCTGACATATGTCATTCAGTCTACCCATAAACATCTTATTCAAATAATAACTCACAATAAAACATTCCCAAAATAAAAAGCACTTTCATTATATAAAAGTTATGGTATATGTTGAAGGTTTTCATTTTTAATATGAGCAGCTGAAGTTTTTAGAGCACATTTTATTCTTTTATTTATTTGGGTTTAATTTTAAAGAACATATTCATTGTGATAAGGCTATAAAATAATAATTACTAAAATAGATGTTACACATTATTATAAGCTCTTATTAATTATTAAATATATTATTAAAAAAAAATGTTCTTAGCAAATTGTTGGTTCACTATAATTTTGATTAAGAAAGTAAATATTGAACACTAAGAAGTGACACGTTGTATGTGCATGTCCCCATAGTGGTAGGAGAAGAGTATATATGTAATTTTGATTAAGAAGGTAAATATTGAACACTAAGAAGTGATACGTTGTATGTGCATGTCCCCATAGTGGTAGGAGAAAAGCATATATGTAATTTTGATTAAGAAACTAAATATTAAACCATAAGAAGTAACACATGATACATTGTATGTACATGTCCCCCATAGTGCTAGGAGAAGGGCATAAATTTTTGTTTAATAGATTTAAAGTACAATCCATGTAGAATATGGGAAAAAGAAATTTAAAATTTTTAGTTTTCTTGGGGTTTAATATTTTTTATTTTTAAATTTGAATTTGATTATTAAATATAATATAAATCAATAAAGAGAGATAAGTATAGTATATATAGATAATTATTTGTTGATTTAATTGGAAAAAATAGATTTTACTTATTATTGATATTAAAGGTGATATCACATGTTTGAATTTATAGGCGTTAAAGGTGATATCACATGTTTGAATTTATAGTAGTTGAAGTGTAAAAATGTTTATTTTATAAAAATTAAAGGTATTTATAAAAAGTCAGGGCTATTTTTTTTAAATGATGTATTTGAAAGTTTTGGTTTTAACAAATAAAAAATTAGGAGGATTTATCAAATTTATTGAGATTAGAAATATGGTATAATTTAATAATCCAATTGAAAACAATTGATTAGATAAACAACAATAATATATAGAATAAAAATATTTATTTATAAATATATAATAATAGAATATTGAGTTAATAATTTAATAGTATTGCTAAAACATGATTATTAATAAACACCCAAGAATATATAGAATAAATTATTATCATAATTTAAATTGTGTGAGTTTGAGATAATTTACTGATCTGAGCACACTAGCCCTTAACATTGTTGGTTTTTTGCCCAAGAGTTCAAACCGGTGACTTTTCCTCAGAAAGTACCTTAAGAGTACGCCTCATCACCATTATTTAAACCGGATGGGCTCTAATATATTAATTTTTAGTTTCTAATTGCATTTTAATTTCTAATATTTAATTACTTATTTAATAAATGTATATATAACTAGTCTATATTTTTTATTCTATAAAAATTATGTATATAAGATTAAGTGAATTAATATTTATTCAACTCAAATAGAAATTTAAGAAATTGATAAATTTCAACATGTGGTGTTTGTTATTTGATTGAAACTTCTTCATTGACAAGTGTGCCATTACCAGGCGTATTATTTAAACATCAATTGTCCCTCTTACACAATCTCCTTGTAATGTCATAGCTCATTCCAATTTTTTCAAAAGGTCTAGGAAAAGATGACCCATACTCCAATTTGTTAAAATAGCAATTGCACCACATGTTGCAAATGAAACACCATAAGTCGGAAGAGTAGGAAAGAGTAGCGTAAAATATAGAAGTAAAACTTTTATGCAATTTTGTTTATTTACTCACATTTGCATGATAAAAACTTTGACATTTAAACTTTGTAGAATTGAGCTACAAGAGTTAGGAAGGACAATAGTTTTAGGAATCCCATCAATATTTTCTTTTTGAGAAGTATGTTCAGTAATAATGTGTGCTTCTTCAAAATGTTTCTAATATGTACCTGTTAGTTGCAGAAACCAATATCGGTGTGTGTTATGTTGTGGTGTTGGGTCACATTGTTGCCATGGTACGACCAATAGCTAAATTAAAGGAAAAATGGAAGTTAATTCTAAAAGGTATACATTGAAAGCATTAGAAACATTTTATTACATAAAAACAATTTATTATATATTAACATTACTTAAGTTCACTATAGAATTTTGGGGAAAAATATATTTTTATAAAGTTCCTCCATATAATGAGTATATGAAGATAAAATTAACTTGTAAACAAAATCCATAAGATCACTGTATTGAAAATAAAAATCAATACAATTTGATCATACCAAATAGATCTCGGTTTTTTTATTCTATCAATTGTAAAATATAGTGAAACACAAATTTTCACCTTAAGAATATCATCGATTATAGTTGCAAGATGGGTTCATTGCAAAAATTAACATTTCTACAATTAAGAGAGTATTTTATTGAATATGTCATCATTTCAATATACATGATCACTTTTAAATATGAATGATTAATCTCAATATAAATTATGTGGCAAATTATTCCATACATGATTTAATAATGAAATCACTATTGAGTGTAATATCCAAATTCAAACTCATAATGAGCGTTCATCTATGTTTCAACTATCTCAATTATAATACCTACAACATTTGTATCACAAACACTAACTTACTTATATATAGCCAAGTAGCTACACCAAGTGATTTTGAGCAAGAAAATTCAAAGTTTCTAAATGAGGAAAGCACGATACGGAGTATCCTTGCTAACATATTTCTCCCATGTTCCCTCCAAGATCTTAGATGAAGAATATGCATTACATTCTGTTGTACTATTCAACAACCCCCATTTTAATATATTATAAATTTCCTATGAAATTTATTATATTAAAAATAGGGACCCTTTAGTTTTAAAAAACCTTTGACTTTATTTCTTAAAAAACAAAAAATTAGAAAATAGAAAATCGACATCAAAAACTATTAATAAAATCCCATAACCAGTGTTTAATACTTAGGCTCTTTAATTAAAACCTAAGTATTAAACCTTGATTATCAAAAATCAAATTTTAAATAACCCCTGAGACCAAGATCACGCTTAGGCTTTAAAATCCTTAAGTATTAAAACATGGATTATTTAAATTTAAAAACAAAATAATCAAAGTTTTTTAAATTCCCAAAGGTTAAAATCTTTATAACTGTGCAATACCCTCGCATTGAAAATCAACATAATAAACAATACATCGTGATAAAACACGCGACCTTAGCGAAATGCGATTGGAATTTGATAAGGCCGAACGCGACAGGGTCATGAACTTCACTTGAATAAAAATATCACAACCGTGGAGATCGCAAAAGACCATAGCACAAGTCTCGTGACCTATACCTAATGTGATTGCGATATAGCCTGGACACAACGAAGTCATTCGCTCCATTTAATAAATCTCCCCGCATCTGGGCAATCATAAAAAGGCCACAAATTAACACCTCTCTGCCTCTTTGCGATTGTGATTGTGATATTTAAACCAGACCCAATCACGGATTTAAATCCATTGAATCAAAATATCGCATCTAGGACATCGCAGGATCCAAAGGCTTAATTCCATACGCCGCTCTACACCACCGATTATGATATGCGATATAATCTAGACCCGACAGATTATACATGCCAGTGCGTAAATCCCTCGCATCTGTCGCTATCGCAAATTCCAAATGCCAAAGAACTTGTTATCTCAAAATCAAACCCTGGAAGGCTGCTGACCAGGAAGACCTTAAGTAACTATTTAAAACCTACTTTAGACTGAGGCTTAGCCTCCTCAACCTAAGAGGGCTCTCTCAAAAAACGGTTAATGATTTTGATTATATTTTAGATGGATAACTCTTGTGAAACAACTATAAAAATATGAATGGTGGAAACACATTTAGCAACTATCCATTGGGCTTATGGAGTCAACAACATCTCAATATGACAATGAATTCAACCTTACATATATAGAAGTCAGGGCATTCAGCATTTTAAATATTCAGAACATAACAACTCAGATAGGACCACACAGTCTATGAATGCATACAGGAAGTTAGAGCACCTCAAGTGAATTCTAAGTGATTACACATTCATACCATTGCAAGAATTAGGAATAGGACAACATCACACATTCTGAACATAAAACCCCTCATGAATCCTGAGAAGTAAAGCCAAACATGTATTATAAAACAGAGTATTACATAAGCCAAATATCAGCGTTTTTTCATAAAATTTCCAACCCTTTTTACATTGCTGCTTCAGCTATATATAGAGTTCTTCTCCTATCTAATTGAGATTTTTCCTCAAGCATGAGGGAAACTCGAGATCCACTTCTAATGACACCTAATCCACTTCTAACTGCTTATTTAATATAACGAACTTTTAACTAGAGTTTTCAGAGTTCTACAGCTATTAGGATTCTAACACCATGCTACACTAATAATAGCGTTGGTTACAATGATTCTCGTTCCTTGACATCGGGTTCCCTGTTAATTTGGCTGTGATGGAAGTTTAAAACTCCACGCTTTTTTTTTATGCCCCATCTTTACCATTATGCTGAAATATAGGAAACGACCCCTGCTCCTCGGTCTTCATGGTTTTCGAATCCACAGAAGCAAGTCTTTCATCTTTGCCTTCCAAAATGTGACAGATGGCCATGTCCATTGATGTGCTATCCACTGCTTTTTAAAACAAAAACGCATTTAGGTTGTCTTAACATATCTGAATCGTGCTTAAAATGCTCACTTTATGACAAAATTCGAATTTGGATCCAAACCCATATTTCTCCATCTGTCTTAATCTGATTGATTACTGCAACTTCGGATGTTTCCTTGCATATATTTGTTCTTCAAAATTTTCCCGCTTCTATTTCAAAATTGGTTGATTTGTATTGGAACCTTTAGTTTTAGCAGTTTCATAGAGCGCTACGAAACTGCTGAGCCTTAATCATCACCTTCAGCAGTTTCGTAGCGTGCTACGAAACTGCTGAGTTGTTTAAAAAACATAGTTCTCAACCCAAAATTTTATTAATTGAACACTTTGTTGTCAAAGCCTCCTTTCAATTGTTCCAAGACTTTCCAAAACTGAATGGACATTTAGAATTCTTCAAGAAGATGAGACTAAGCAAACTCATGAAAATTCAAAACATAATCTTACTTGAAATGTGATTTCATTTAGAAGGTTCCTTTAGCTGGCTTAACTGTGCCTTTAAATCTTCTATCTGTTTCTTCATAATCTTGTTCCCAGCTCTTAATTGCATATTAATCATCCTGATGAATTTTGCTTCTTTGATTGCTAGTACTGTCCAAGTATGGAATTGAGTATTACAGTCAACCACCTCTACAGTTGCTTTCTCTTCCCATAAGGCTTTAATTCTGTAATAATTAGCTTGTATGATGGCATGTCTTCTAGCAGCTTTCCTCAGTCTGGCAATCTCAAGGTTAGATGATTCCAATCTTCTTTTCAAGTCTGCTATATTGTCTTCTTTATATGTGGCGACTGTTTTTCCTTTGTCCTTTCTTTGATGGCGTTGTATCTCTTCCCCTGTTTCCTCTGTTCTTGTGGTACCTCCTGTACTTGCTGAAATCTCCTTGTTATGGGTCTCTTGGGTTTGAAAACAAATTGTTCAACTTGCTCATCAAATTTAAGCTTCTTTGAGGCTTTGGTTTTCTTTGTATTCTCTTTTTCTGACTGCATCAATTCCTCTTGAACTAGTGGGGACTCCTCAAAGTCAATAGCCTGCAATAAATCGTTTAGATTTATCTTTGAAACTGGACTTTCTTGAACAGCTACTGCCTTACCTTTTTCTTCAGCCATCTGACTTCTTGTTCTTCTCCTTGAGACTACTTCAGCTGTGCTTGCTTCAGGTGCAATCTTTTTAACTTGAGCTTTTTCCTTAGTTGATTGCTGAGCTGTATCTTGAATGATCAGTGGCTGTACTGACTCTCTCACTTGTTTCCTTGCTTTTAATTTTGGAAATCTCTTAGCTCTTGCTTCTGTTTGAAGACCCGCTATTGTAAGATCTCTTGCAGGTAGAGGACTGAGGCCAGTCTGGCTTTGGAAACCAGCCATAAAAATAAATGAATTCCAATCTTTGCCTACCTTTTGAAGCTCATGTAAGACTAGTAGTTTAATCAAGCCATGATGAAACATAGAAGTTTCACAAGCTTCCTTCCTCAATTGTACTTTGTCACACATCTTACTCAAACTACGGAATACATAAAAAGGTAGATCAATGGAAACCTTCACTGTGAAATGCAAAAGGAGCTTGAAATGGTACGAATACACCTTGTTATACCTTCCTTCGCAAGTTAGGTATTTTTGTATATAGGTGAGTAAATGTGCATAAGACTCTTTGACATAGCTCCTGGGCACTGACTTACTTAAATCTGCATTTACAAACTCCTTTAAAAATTCCTTGCAAGGATTCATGTCAAATTTGAAGTTTTTGAACCAGTTCTCTTGTCCTCGTGGAATCTCTGTCACAGTGGATATCATCTCTGGCGAGACCTGCAGTTCTATCATAGCTACCTTTGAATTTAAACCTGTGAAATTAAGCGCAAATTCTTTGGTTACCTGTGCATGCCCTCCTTGTAACTTCTTGCAAAAATTCCAACACCCGGCCTTTTTAAATGCCTTCTCCACCTCTTTATTCCTCAGTGCTATATCCAAGCCTTCAGGATCATTCCTCAGATATTTGCCGGATCTGTGTTCTTTTTTCTCCATTGATCTCTCCATGAAATCTTAAAGACTTGCAAACAAGGAATACTAGCTCTGTTTGAACTGTAAACTCAGCTTCTTTTGAAATTCTGCCTCACTTGAATTTGCTGCCTCGCTTGATTACACTTGTATTTAAAATTGAAATCTTGCCGTTTGTAATATTTCAAATTGCAATCTTGCAGATTTGTTATTCATGCAAGGCTTACAATCATCATTAAGACTTGTGCAAGGTGGCCTTTCTTGGAAATGGTAATTCGTGCGTATCAACAAATCTAATGGTGGTGATAATGGCGATGGGTGGTGGAATGTGATAAGTGGAGTACATGAACTGACACAAGATGACGCAGCCTCTGATTTACCTAATGGATTTGACATTTCAGGAAAGATTCGCTGCGAAATGCATGAATCCCTGATTTTGCAGCGCGGTTAGTTTGAAATTTGAATTATGCATTGCGAAATCACCTAATAAGGTTTGCGCTGCGAAAGTGCTAAACAAAATAAACGTGTTGCGAAAACACTTTAGAAGAATGCATGCGCTACGCAATTACCAAAAGGCTTGGTGGTGGATAACAAAATGACACATGGCTATGAAACAATGGTGAATGAAGGGGGACCAATGGTAGATAAGAATATACTTGACTCATGACCTCTTAAAACTTCAGACTTTAAGGGAAAAAACAATATGAAAACAACATAGACTAACACTGACCTTTGTCATCGGGCTAGGATGAGAAGTTACATATATCAGATCTTTTTTAAGTGATAACAGAACTCTACCCATTCCAATGCGATTTGTGATCATTCCGGACCCGGCAAAAATTATACACTCTAGTTAATACATCTCCCATTTTTGTGGCTATGACAAATACCAAAGGGTCATGTGTTATGAAACCAGCTCAAGAAAAGATAGAAAAGATAGATCAACGCCTTAGAATTCAGCCTCTTCGAGGGGGCAACCTCCTTTACATTACATAAATGAACAATTCTTGGATGATACAAATGAAAAGACCTCCTTTCTATATATAGGATTCTAAGGGCTCATAACATAACCAGAGCCGACATAACAATAATAATGTAAGGGCACAATAATAATAATAGTGGGCTTCTATGGGGCACAATAGTAACAATATGGGCACTACATGGGTACATCATATAATAAGTGGGTTGTACTAATAACAATAAGGGGTTACACTAGTAGTATAGGGGCCTAACATGCCCCTCTCCTTCAAAAAGCGTTGTCCTCAACGCTTGAGTAGTTCTTGATGCTTTCGTATAAAATTCTTGCCCTCCCATGTGGAATCTTCAGTTGGTAAGTTCTTCCACTTGATGGGATACTCTGAAATTGATCGATTTCGTAGCTGTCGGGTTCTTGTTTCTGTGACTGCTCCAGGTTCCCATATGATTTTTCCTTCCTCTTCAATTTCTGGCAATATTGTTTGAATTAGGATCTTTTGCAACTTTTGAATAAATGGCCATACTTCTTCGTCCTTATTCCATTCATCCCTTGCTTCGTTTATCCAATTTGGTTGGAATAATAGAAATAGCACAAAACAATGCTTCCACATCCTCATCCTTGAAGATTCTTCCCATTCGGTAAGATTGCCATTTCTTAAGTGCATGTAGTATTGCCAACATTTCCTTCTCATAAATAGCTTGCTTGAGATGTAGCAGTAAAAATACCCAATCACCTACATCAAAACATTTTTCACTACGATGTTGATCTACCTGTTGTTTCATTTGATTTTGCACAAAAGTGGCGTTATCCTTTAAAAGTTGGAGAACTTGTTGTTGATGCTCGTTGTGATCTTTCACTGCTTGAACCTTTTTCTTCTTGATATGTCCTTCTATCTCTAGAGTTTGAGGAGTGGTAATTTCTTCCAATCCTTTAAAAGATATGGTCGGATTAATTTCTTGATGCTCGATGTGATCTTTCACTTCTTGAACATTCTCCTTCTTGATATGTCCTTCTATCTTGATAGTTTGAGGAGTGGTAATTTCGACCAATGAATTACAAGATATGGTTGGATTCATTTCTTCTTTATCGATGTGATCTTTCACTTCTTTCACCCTTTTCTTCTTGATATGTCCTTCTATCTTGAGAGTTTGAGGAGTGGTAATGCTTTCCAATGCTTTACAAGATATGGTCTGATTCATTTCTTCTTTCTCTGGGGTGGGGTCCTGGCGTATATCCTCTTCTTTTGATGTTTCTTGATCCTTTTATTCTTCCTCTTCATACTCTATGTAAAATAATTTCTTCTCAACACACTTATGACCTTTAGTGCATTTGCTATCACAATTGTAACAAAGCCCTTTTTCTCTTTTTTCTTCCAATTGTTGTGGTGTAACCCTTATAAGTTGTGGAAGGCTAGGAGAAACAACACTTCCATCTTCATAGCTATGAGGGGTAGAATTCATTGTTGCCATAATTTTACTTTCTAGTATGTCACAAAGCCCTTTTACTCTTTCCAATTGTTGTGGTGTTGCTCTAAAGAGGGTGTTGCTCTTTGTA
>APFE030607776.1:56305-84113 GCA_000404065.3 Pinus taeda | reverse complement strand
TAAAATCTATCTTGAAAATGGGCGAATGGATTCACTTAAATAAAACCTACTTCTTGAAAATGGGCAAATGGAAAAGGTTGTAAACTCCTAATTTCAAGGGCTAAATTTACCTTTTTTACCCTCTCCCTTAAAATAAGGTGGGCTATTTGAGGTGATTTGTAAAAATTTACTATGATACAAAATATTCACCCACTAAAAATTTAAAACCCCTTAATTTCTAAAATATTCTATGATTTGTAGGATTTTCACTCTCAAATTCAAATGACGTATCCGCAAATTGTTTCTGGTGCTTCCCGCGAAGTCAATTCATTCATGGAAACATTTTTGCTAGGTATTTCTCAAATCGCATAAAAAATATAGTTACAATAGAATGTCTTTAGAATTAGATAATCTTTAAATGTATGATAATGAATCTTTAGACGATTTTTATAATAGATTTTGGCCATTTTGTTATAGATTTCATTTAGATGATTTTCCTTTAACTGAATATTTAATTGAATGTTTCACTTCTGTCGTTTCTTCCCATTCTGAAGATAATGAATCAATTAATGAAGAAGAAGCCACATTTAACTCATTAACTAGTCTTGAATCACCAAACTATTTTATCAAACCCGAACCTGTAATTAAATCACAACCTTTATTCTTAGAAAATTGTAATTATTGTTTTCTCACACTAGTAGAAAATGATGAAATTAGTGACCAGGTGACTAAAAAAGTTAGTTAGCACAACTTTTCCACGTAAAATACTACCAAAAAGGAGCAGTCTTAAGTGACCCAACTAAAAACGACTAGTATAAATGACTAATTTAGTCTCGGGTTAAAATATACGACTAGATAATAAGTAATTCAACTAAAAATGTTTATCATGAATGACAAATTTAGTTAAGGAACAAAAATACGACTACTTAAAAAGTACTACAATAATACAAATTAGTCATTTTAATTGTGTCACTTTAACAATGTGAATTTACAAGTGATAGGGGATTTAAAGGCTATTATAAATTGGCCAAAAGTTTATACATCCTTAAGCATTTCTTTATTGTATCAATAGATGATTAGAGTTACAGAGTTGATTAGAACCTTCAATTTTCTATTCTTTGATCACATTCACAAGGAATTAAATTCAAAGGCTTACAAATAAGTCAAATACATTATGAAGAATACCTACAAAGAAAAGAATACGTTATGGAGAATAGTAAAACAATCCATCTTCCTCAAAAATAGATTAACACCTAATTTAAAATTGCAAAAAAAACAACAAAAATACCACCTATAACTATATTTATACCTTCTTTACTCTTTAATAATTATGAAAAAATAAAATAAATATATAAATTTATCTATAATGTTTTCCCTACATTAATTATGATGACCCTTGCTGACTCCTAAAAGCAAAGGAAAAACGTCTTCTAAAAAGGACTTTACCCCAACTAACCATAAAAGTGAATCGGTAAAGTTGCTAATCAACTATCAATTCAAGAGTAATACTGTAGTTTTCAAGAGTAATAGCTTAGTTGTGTGGAAAATTTAAAAATTACTCTTTTTCTTCTTCAAGCACCAAATCAAAGATCCCTTTACCTCAACTACCCATAAAAGTGAACTGGTAAAGTTGCTAATCAACTATCAATTCAAGAATACTATATCTTTAATTGTGTGGAAAATTTGAAAATTACGCTTTATCTTCTTCAAGCACAAAACCAAAGAGAAATGCCCTACTTTGAAGATGTAGTAATTTATTTTACCAATAAGCAAAATATATTCCTAAACTACATTCGATATTGTGCCATATTTTATCACACTGGTTCTTATCACTAGTTTACCAACATGGCACACAAGTAGTCTTCTTTTGCAAAAGAACTAATATTATACACCAACAACATTGTCATAAGTTTTCTGGTTCTAGTTGTAGGGCTCAAGCATCTCAATCCTAACAAGAACGCCTCAACAAAGATGACAAAACGAAAGAAGGACACCATCATAGCCGTACACTCTATCATGGTATTCATAGATGCCCAACCTATGACAACGGGTTGCATCTATTGCCAAAGACTGTAAGAAATGAATGATTATATTCAAGCCGACTATGAAATGTTGCACTCAAATGCTTATATGAGTGTTGAAAATCATACTTTCTCCACACTTTGTTTGATCCTCTCCTTAAATTATCACTTCAAAGGAAGGCTTCAATTATGTCTATGAGGTGTGAGATTGATATCCTTCTACCAAATACACAAGGCATGTTTTATATCCTAGTTAGATTTATATTTTTCCTCATTTTTCTCATTTCATTTCTTTTATATGTATGTGTGGATATGTGAATGCCTTTATTATATTTTATAGGAGGATCATGACATTGCAGGTGAGTAAGCATGCCTAACATTTTGATTTGTTTGCATATTATTTGATCTCTTTTGGAATATTCTAATAACATTGTTTATTATTGATGTCACATAATCATGGCATATTGTGCTCATAGAAGGTTAATCATTCTTCATTCTATTACATTAACTTGAACACTAAACACAATTGGCAATATTCTTCAAATACATGAACATTAAACAATATTAGCAATATACTCCATCCAAAGGACACTTTGATTTTCTTAATAAATATTAAAAATACTTTAAATTTGAAAATATAATCTAAGATTATTTTTAAATAATTAATATTTTTTAATTTTTTAATATAAAAAATGATTAACTATTCAAAATCCAAATATTCTTAAAAATAATGAAAATTAAATTCTTTATAAACGATAAAATTGGAGATTTCAAAAAATTAAATAGAGTTGAAGAACAATTAGAAAAGAATAATATTTATATATTTTTAAAATTTTTATGTTATATCATAAAGAAAATTGTATTTATATATGTGTTATATTTTGTTTTCGGGAAATTCCATTCCTTTTCCTACATAGATTTTTATAATTTCAACCAAAGATATAATCTATTTAAAAAATTATGTTGTCTTTTTTCTAATTAAAGTTATTAGACAACTTTTTAATTTGACCAATCATTTTTTTAATGGGGAATATATGGAGACTAATATAAAAAATTTACATGGGTTAGAGCATATGAATAAAAATATTAAAAACTTCGATAATTACTTTATGAAGCTGCATAAGATGAATTTACGAAACTAAAAACTACATTAGTTACAATATCCCCATGTAAAGTTTAATGGAATATAATATTTCAGTGAGCGAATAATTCGATGTGAACGTAATGGAATATAATATTTCAGTGAGCGAATAATTCGATGTGAACGTAATCATGGTACATAGTTTCTGCTTGAACTAAGCCCAAAATAAATAAATAAAATTAGTGTTTTTCTTAAAAGTTAAAGAGATTTTGGTGGTATTTAAAAAAATTGAAAATAATTTTTTTTTTTTAAAAATAAGTTTATGTAAACAAATATTTTTTATAAGCCCAAACAAGTTTTAACGAAACACAACCCAAAACAAATAATAAAAAAATAG
This sequence comes from Pinus taeda, assembly GCA_000404065.3. Taxonomy (NCBI): domain Eukaryota; kingdom Viridiplantae; phylum Streptophyta; class Pinopsida; order Pinales; family Pinaceae; genus Pinus; species Pinus taeda. The sequence goes on along the minus strand of APFE030607776.1, from coordinate 80,635 downwards.
TATTTTAGCTAAAAAGTTAACTACATTTGACCTAGATTTAAGTTCGAGGGGTTTATAAAACCCCTTTTTTATGTTTGACTTGTTTTAGCTCTGATAATGCACCTCATGAGTGCGAGTAAAATGAAAATGAGCAGTGCGAGTAAAATGAAAATGAGCAAATATGCCAAGCGGAGGTGGTGTTGCAAGGAGAAACATCCTCTGGCCCTGAAACTCGTTCACGTCCTAGAGTCTCATGTGGAAATTCGAGCCATGACTGCAATTCTCTCGAGGAAGCAGATTTATGGCCACGATTGGCACGGCCTAGATAGACTCTCATCAAGGCCCACTTCAGGATATCTTCAGCTGTTGGTCTCAAAAACTGATCAGGCTTCTTGTGAAGTCTGGCAATGCACGTGTGATTACAGTGGATGAGAAGAAAAGCCTGGGTGATTTCACAATGGTACAGGTTGCCATCAACGCAGTTCCATGAATAAGAATCATGTCACCAGCATTGTGAAAGCGAGCACTTAGGTCAGTAATCAATGAAAGAAAAATTAGAATAGCTTATTTGGAAGTGAGTTTAATTCAATGGTATTTTCTAAAGTTTTGGGGGAAGAGTAATTTTCCTGTGGTTAAAAAATTGGATTTCTGCTGCTTCTTGATATTCTGCCTTGAAAAGCTCAACTGATCCCTCCAAATATGGGATTTATATTTAATCTTTTGTTTGCTGATATTTTACCATAATGATTGCAATTTTGATTGTTAAATTTCCTTTTCCTTAGCCTCATTCTGCTTATGGAAAATAGAGGGATTTAGTGTATTAAATCTTACGTAAGAAACAATCTGGTGCTAGTGACAAAAACATTGATTTGCCGAATGTGATATAGAATCCTTTCTTGAATTTGCCATCAATTTTCTATAAGCTTTGATATGACATCTCTTTTATGTATTGCATTTATCAACAAACCTGTCTAATTCCTGAAGAGTAATAACTAATATTATTGCTTTTAGTTTCTGCACTATAGGTAACAATAATTCATCATCTCAGTGATTCAGGACTGAGAGCATGCACTTTAACTTTGTAGCTCCAGTTATATCACTGAGAGCATGCACTTTAACTTTGTAGCTCCAGTTATATCATGTGCACAAAAACGACACCTTTACCCTAGTTCTTTGGTGATACAAGTATGCCAAGGGATTTTATTTGTGACTTTATTACCAAGCTGACCTCCAACTGAAACATTGCAATTTCAAGGCTGAACTTCTCCAATATGCCTTATTACCTGCAAACAAAATCCTTAAGTTTTATCCTGGTATTATTATCTGCAGCTAACTCCTGCAAAATCAAAGCAAGTTCATTTTCCGATGAAGTAGTAACCAAAATTACCCTAGAATGGTGGGCATCCTCTTCAGATTTGACGTATCTGGTGCATTTAGTTCCACCAAAACAAGTGATTTCAAAGAAACAGTGGCATATTCTTTTCTTTTAATATTGCAAAATGTGACAACCTGAATAATGGCGTCTTTCACTACTCTCTTTCAACAACCACAAAAATTATTTGATTCCCTCTTTCGACTGGCAATTGCTTCAAATCCAGCGTCATCGATTCCCACAGACCTGTATAAATCAAGCTCTTGGAGGTTTCAACAATGTGCACCATTATATATTAAATTCTTATTGGATATATTTTGTTTAAGCCTAATTTCTAGTGCACCTAGAAATAGATTCTGGTCACTACAATCTGTGAGATCAAATACTTCTTGGAAGAGGTAGCGATCTGCTAGCATATTTAAGCTTGTTTCAGTGACAAAGGTGCAAAATTTCATCTTAAGACGCGTTATATCTCCACAAGATGTTGCAACAGTTTTAATAGCAAAATCAAAATCAGTTAGATCACAACAAGCGATATTTAGCAATTTCAACCTCTGCATCTTTCCACAAGAAACGCTCCCATATGTGCTTGAAAAAGTTTTAGACTTTCTATTCCTGTCATAAAGATGGCCTTTTCTACTTCCAATACCAGACATTCCAAATAATTGCTCATAGGTTGTATTGACCAAAGAGAGTTGTTTTTCCTTTTGAAATTTAGTTGACTGAAAAACCATCTTTGTTCAAATCTGTAATGATACATCTTTTTATGGTTGCATATAAAACATAAATTCGATTTTGACCAGCCTGGACTCTTAAACCATATTTTAGCTTTCCCAATCCCATGGTTGCTCTTTCACATGTTCACAATCCCATCCACAATGTCCAGACCTGACAGCTTTCTGGAATGATTCTTGGAATGTGCAGTCCAAATCCATCGATTCCTCATAGTGGTGTAATGAAAATCATCTCCTAAACGCACAAGAAGGGTAAGAAGGGTATTTGTTAGGTACAAGATTGACTTCTTTTTGTACTGATCCAAGAGCTTCAAAGCTCTTCCTTTCACATCCATAGAAGTGGTCTCAACTGGATGGGCAAGCTGTATAACCAAAAATAGGCATCCTACCAAAATCAAGCGGACAGAATATAGCAAACTCTGATCCACACATCATAAGAATAAAAAGGAATCATATGGCAAAAAATATCAATATTTTCATCTCTATGTGCATCAAGTTCCTCTATGTCTTTTTGGAGTTATTCTTCCTTTGAAATAGCAAAGCCAACTGTTGTGGCAATCGGTTCTATGTCTGCCATATTTCCAAAACCTTCTATCCTTGCATGCGCTTGGCAGTGAATTCCTTTGACATTTTAATTTCAGGCACCTTTGGATAAATAGGGACATGCTCTCCTTATAACGAATCAAGAGATGTAATTCCATTATACTTTTTTGGCAATTTCTATGGACATATGACATTCATCCTTTCACACTCTGAACTTCAAATGCTTATGTGTCATTGTTGGCTGATAAGAACTAGTGCTTACACGTATTTGTGCATCTGTCTAGACGTCTGGGCATTTCCTTTTGGCATTCCTTCACAAAACATTTCCGGAAAAACATAGCATTCACAAAATCTAAGTGCGTGCTCTTTGGAAAATCGCCAAATTTTCTCATTCTGCTCAACTTTTGGCAAAAATTCTTGCGAGTCGCCTAATTGACACTATTCCGCACAAAACCCATGTTCCAGATTTTGTAATTTCGCCTTCGTTTTCCCAGAATCGGAAACCGAATTCTTCTATCTGGAAACTCCTGCGAAATTTTGTCTTTATCCTCTTTGAATGCCAGTTACTACCATTTCAATGATCTGCTTGTTGACCCGACAACTAGGATGCAATTCAATTGCAGATGTAGTAAATTCTTCTCTATATTTTGAAGCAAGAAGTGAATGAATATCTTGCAGCTCTGTCAAGTTCCCACACCTAAAAATTCAACTTCGACAACTCTGCATTTGGCCTTCGAAGCTCATCATTCACAATTTTTGATTTGTTGACGGCATGGCATTCTTAAACTTCATGGCGCATTTACGGCTCAAAGAGAATGTCTGTGTCAGAAGGTGAGGTGAATGAAAGAAAAAAGAAATATCCTCATAACTAGGTGAGGGGAATGATAGAAAAAAGAATTTACAATTTTAACTTGTGTAAGAGAAGTTAAAGAAACCCTAGTTTCTAGTTCTTTAATGTCGGAGATAAAATACATATATATATATATGATGTTGTAGAGATACAATAGAAGGTAGAGCAATTTTCAAAGAATGGAGACCAATGCACCTAGACAACCTACTTTACTAGTGCCCAAAACGTAGCTGATAAAAGAAAAGAAGGGCAAAAAAAAAGGGTAAAGATGGATGAAACTGAGAAGAAATGGTATGATGAGAAGAAACTTACATCAACACTAGCATGAGAAGACATGTGTCAAAGATATGGTGTTGAAAGACCTTGGCACTAGCATGAGAAGACATGCGTCAAAGATATGGTGTTGGTGTTGAAAGACCTTGGCACTAGCATGAGAAGACATGCGTCAAAGATATGGTGTTGGTGTTGAAAGACCTTGGCACTAGCATGAGAAGACATGCGTCAAAGATATGGTGTTGAAAGACCTTGGTAGATTCTAAAATGATAGTTATAATTTAAAATATTGAAAGCAAAGTTTTGGCCTATGTGGTTATGACATCCCAAACTTATAGATCACTTGCAATATTATTTAGTTCGACAACCTCCATAAGAAAGTGAGTAAATATATTGATGATAAGAGAGAGGACATGGAGAACAGGGCCAAGGTGTTGGAGAGAGTATATAAGGCCCTAAAGAAGATACTCGCTGAAGCATTGGAATTATTAGGGGTTAGGGATTGGACATCTGTTTCCATGGATGGTTATGCATGTAGCAAAAAATTTAAGAGTTGGAAAATCAATAGTAAAAGGGACTTAGTTATAGACCATCCAATCAAGAGTTTCATGACTACCATGAGCACAATGATTAGAAACGACCTTATATTTTCATGGGATTATTAACTAAGAGTATACTCACTAGATAAGTACAAGGGGTTGATAAAAGCAACTATAGATGGACTAACACATGTAGATGACACAAAGGCCATTCCTTCACCCTAGGATGTATATGATCAGGTGTATCCCCCAAATACCATGTGGAACCCCACTGCATGCTTTGCCCACTTCTTAGGCCTAGATGAATACACAGATAAATCAATGTTTAATAATTCTTTCAGAATCATAAGGGGGGTAAAATAGTCAGTTAGCAGGGATGGAAAATGATTAGTTTCATACAAGATCATATAATAAAGGAATCTCAGAGAAGCTCACCTTAGGAAATCACCCCCCTTTTTTCCAACTACCACTTTGTCAGTGAGTACCTTTTTAGCCACTTGTAGTAGCGACTTCATCTCAGGTATTGCCCCCTCGATAAACTCAAAAAAGTAGTGGTACTAAACGAGGGTTACCTAAATGGGAAGCAATTTCTTTTGGTTAGACTTCCCACATGTGCCCTTAAATTTGCGATATTGAGGCAGAGAGGTGGACAAAAGCAATAATTGAACCCTAAGTGAGAAAATATCAAGAAGTCACAGTAGTACGCTCACTGAAATCTATATAAGTAGCCCTTGGCAACATAACAAAGGATCATAAATATTGATACTACTAGAATGTTGAAACTTTGAGAGAGAGTTATCCTTCTTAATTTTTGTATTGTTCCTTGACCCCATGTTGGGATGATAGGTTAATTTTGTGTCTATATTCTTTATAATCTCTGTCTTTCTCTTTTGTAAGCACCGTTGTAAGCTCCAGCTCTTGGGAAGATGGAGTAAAGGCTCAAGACCAAGGTTTCATGGTCCCCATTTGGTACAGGCATTGTAATTTAAAGAATTATTGAATTTATTGTGTAATCGGGATAGAGGCACATTACCCCTTGTGAAATAATGAAACTCAAGCAAGTTATTCATGTTATATTCAAACATCTATCTTATATTTTGTATTGAATGAATCAATGGATATGTGCTTGCTTTGCCCATTTGATTTTTAGTGTTAAATGAACTTGATAATAAGAAAGTAGTTTGCGGCTTCTTCTTATAGTGAATATTTATTTTCTGGCACTGTCTTCTGAATATGGAGTTATGATTAAGGCTCCATTTACATTGGATTAATGAACACTACCTTCATTAGTCTCTTAAGTGCTTTTCCCATTCACCCTTTTAAAAAAAATATAAATCAACATAGTTGTAAAGCTAGTTCTCATGCAACATTTATCTTTGCAATAAAACATGTTGAAGCTTCATTGGAAAAAGTTGTTCTAGGCTAATAGTCTAGCAAAAATAACTTTAAGATAAAGGAGGTTACACCTCCTTTCTCCGAATTACTTGATCAAAGGCCTAGAATGGTGCAGGAAATTGCTCTTGCACATCTTGTCCTAGCATTGAGACCTGCAGTGAGAGAAAGCGGTACAACCGAAGGGAAAATACTCTTATCACCCATTTTCTAGCAAGGGAAACCCCTTGGGATTCTATGTTATAAAGGCCCAATCCCCCTTGATCTTAGGTTAAGGTACTTATATACCAAGCCACCAAAGGAAGTCCCTTTCCCCTTTGTTTTTTACACCAAAGATGGCTCCTTAGAATGCACTCGAGTGCTTATAAGTTGATTGAGAAGGAAAAAGAGAGGTCAATGGGATTGGATAATGGGGAGTTTAATTCCAAGGGAATCAAATGAAAACTTTGGGAAATGGCCAATGTCACCTCACATAATCCCTCTTTCTTTGAGCTAGTTCTTTCTAGCCTTAAAGCAAAATCACTAGGAATCTAAAGAAAAACATTATTCAAGTTTACCTAAAAAAGACTTCAAATCTATAATATATAATTTCTCGAATCTGTAAAGATACCCTAAAACACCTGAGAACATCAAGTAAAGATCAAATTCACGTATACTAATGTTAAATCAACCTTTTACCCTTGTTGTAGATTATATATTGTTTGAAATCTCTAAAATTATGCATCCTTATGCCCTTAAACACTTTAGAACATCAAGTAACGAAGTAAATTATTCCTTTTATGTATGTTTTGGACCATTACCTTTTCTCCAACATGCATGGAGGGAATAGAAGAGAATTGACGATGCGAATTCCACTTTAAGCCTATCCATTCAGATTTCAAATTAAAATATTAAACCTATCCATAACAATGAGCTAGAGAAGAATGCAAGTTGGAGAATAGAAGTGGGAGGACTAGAGAATTACCAATCCTCATCTGAATTAAAATAACCTCTTATAGAGAAATAATAGATCAATACAAAGTAACTATCCCGAATATCACAAGATCTACAATCTACCTTCAGTATTTAGTGTTCTAGATTCACTCTCCACTTTTAGTGTTTAGTGTTCTAGATCCACTCTGCACTTTCAATGTTTAGTGTTCAGGTCTTAGGTTACATCAGTACTTTACATTGTGTATCTTCCTTTGTAAAGGATCTGCGATTGCATCAACATTGTGTACTTAACAATCCCATTTACCTTCTTTTGTGGTCATTTTTTGGACATTGATAAAATTATCTTATCGATCTCCTCCAAACGGGTATCTAAAATACCAATGCTTTTTTCAAAACAATAAGATTCTAACAGTAGAAACTATCTTAAAATAGCAGATCTCAAGATCAGAAAGTACACATTTTATGTAATCAATCTCCCATGCATGCTCCAAGTGTTGCATGTAACATGCATGAATGGGAACATTGTTTAAAATAGAAATAAATCTTGAACTAAAGCATTGAATATGGCCCTTATGTGATTCTGCCAATCTATGGAAGTAGAATACACTTGATCTCAAACACTAGAAACCAAATATGCACTCACGAATGTGCCAAAATTGAAAAATTCAATGTTAACAAGAACCATAGGCACGAAAGTCCATTGGACTTGCCATTTAGCTAAGGGAGACACTATTGTACATGTAGAAGAGAAATGATATCTTGCTAGGTCTAGCACCTGAAAAGAAGAATGAAAATGGTATTTTTTTTAAACTTTGCTTTTTTTCTTCTTACTGTTTTATAAAACTTTATTTTTTCACTATATTTTATTTTGTTTGATAAGTATTTTAAGCCATTGTGGGACACCGTAGTTGAAATGGCCCTTTTTGAAAAAGTTGTTTTTAAGTCTGAAAATGGTAACAAACTTCCAACTCTAGTAACTTGTGATCACATCTTCTTGTGTGAGCATTATGATCCTCTTTGAATCAAACAAGACTTTGTATATAAGTATTGTTGTAAGCCATTCTCTAACAACTTATTTCTCTTTGAAGACCTCGTTTAGAAACTAATAAGCTAATGCTTGGTGCATATGCACTTTCACACAAAGACAGTAAGAGAAATTACTCTCAACTTTAATTTGGATGTGGCCAGGATTTCTATGCTTGAAAGTTACAGTTAAAGTTGTTCTAAATATGTGTGAATCCACGGGCCAAAATTCTTCAAGCGTTGGTGAATTAGAAGAAAACTATTGGCTTCAATGGTGATTTCATTTCTTAAATCAATATGCCTATTCAGAATGAAGAAGATTGAGTTTGACTTGATGGCATAATCCATAGAAATATTCCTGATATGGAAGCAAATCCTAAACAACATTTGACAATATAAGATGGAAATTGATGCTTTGATACTTAGTAGTAATAAGAAATATTAGTGTAGTGGATAGTTAAAAAGAAGTTTAGATCAAGTCAGTAAATAGGAAAGGCAAATGTTAAAAAATGTTGAAGTCACTTTAATGGTGTTGGGATACTTTGAACTCTTTCATTTTATTTTCCTGGTTTATCATTTTTTGAATCTTTTCGTATTATGATTACAAGGACCCTTCTAATTGTGCCTAAGCCGCAAGAACCTACAAAACACCAGTATAGTTCAATCACTGAATTTTGTTCTATGATATTCCTTGATTTTATTCTTAATTTTGCATCACCCCTATCGTCAATCCCATCCTCACTACCAAATAAATCCCTTATGTATACTGATTTTTGGTTATCCTATTTTTGTAGGTATGGTCGGGATGTTGCAACAACTATGGACTTCTTACAAAGATATGGGATGGTAGGTGTGTGCACTATTTATTTTTGAATTTATTATTTATGTCCTTGTTAGATTTTTATATGCATATGTACAATATTCCAATCTACTTTCTTTCTGAATCTTAAATGTTTCTATTTCTAACAACATCAATCCACAATGGCTAATTACGGGTACGATGGATCTCTGATATCTGTTTAAAGACATTATATATCATACATCATTTTTCTATTGTAGTTGTAATGCACAAAGCATGTCTACTCTTAAGCATCACAAATTGCAAATGTTTGGGAGATGTGTGAGTGTATTTCTGCTTTTTGGTGGTTAATGTTGTATATAGTTAATTGAATAAATAGTTCCATTAGAGATGCTCTCATAGCCTGTCTATCTCATTTTTGAATGTTCTAAGAATTTTCATCTGGTGCAATTCAGCTTCTATACTCATCATCTCTTCATATTAATCCCATAAGGTAGAGTTGCAACCTTGGTATTCCTATTGATCTACGTTTGATATATTATCTGCGAGAGTATGAAACTTTCTAGTTTCTACCTTCCTAATTGTTTACATCATTTTCTTCACATTCACTTGTTCTTCCAGCATCCATAGTGTGAATATTTTCCACCACCACCTGTGTAATTGCATCTTTCAACAACCTCAAATACATAAAAATAGTCCTAGCAATTGTCTGAAAGTGGAGCTTAAATTTTTCTAACTTTTCTTCATTTGTTTTAGTCTTTTCCTACACTTCATTATTTTTGCATGTATGTACTAGTAGAAAGGAAACATGATATTTTTGAAAACTTTTTTGTCAAATATCGACATGCCTTCTAGGCCACTAGATTGTATATGTTTTCCTTCACACAATCATCCGTACATCCCTTACTTGGAGGGATTCGGATTCGAGAAACCTATCAGACCTTGTCTATTCAACCACCTAATTGGTTAATAAGTTGGGTCTTCCTCTCCTTTAGCTTGGCTCCTTTTCCCCTTTGTCCTAGACTCTAAGATGTTTTGGCATTGCGCGAGGAGCCTTCCTATTAAAAGTTCTTATTTCTTCCTCCCTAAGACCTCTCTCTCTATCAACAACCTTTGGTCTCCAATCTCCCTCAAACTTGCAAGAATTGAGTATATAGTTCACTTCTTGATATTATTTCAAGTGAAAGTTATATTTTTTCTCTTTTCTTTTCCATAGTGGCTCCTCAAAATGCACATGATTTTAAGACACCTTCTATTTTCTATCTATTTTTAATGCACAGATGTCGTAGAATCCACAAATGTATTTGAGTTGATATTTTTCTTTGCAAAGTATGAAAAAGCCAAAGATAGTTGTTTCTACATGTGCCCTTGCATGATTTTGCAAGGATAACTTTCTTATTTGAATTTTGTTTTCATTTTTGTTTATATACATGTCCACCTTCCCTTATCTCCCTTTGCCGCATCGCAAGCTATGACCATGTTGGTAAGGAAATCCACTTCCTGTTTTTTTGTTTTAGTTACTTTTTTACATGTCACACCTTTTTTCCTTCCAACTTATTATTATGGAATATACACTCCAATATGTTGGCGTTTTCCTTATCTTTTTGTCATAGTCTCCACAATAATTCTTGATTCCATATTATTAAGATAGAGATAGAGGTATGCCCCTTTATTGTTCCTGTAGTCTCACCCACATCCAGAAATTCATGGGTTCCCATTTACCCCCTACATAAAGTAGGCTTAAATTTTAATCTATCCCTCTTGTGGAGGGAGACGTTTATTAGGGTAGAGAAAAGGCACTCCCCTTTATTGTTCCTTTAATCTCACCCCCATCCTGAAATCCTTGGTTTTCCCTTTATCCCCTACATAAAGTCATTTCAAATTTTAATCTATCCCTTTAGTAATTCAACCATGTCTAGGTTGACAATTCTTATTAGTGAGCAGTTCCCTACATTTTTTACAAAAGTACAAGTGTGATCACCTGAGTTAGCATCGATTTAGGTTTACGCAACCACCTAAGCTATGTGATAATTGAATCCAATATTATGTATGCTTTGCATAGTCATCCTTTTAGGAAATAATGTATTGCCAACCAATCCTCCTCCTATTTGGGCTCTCCATAAGACAAAGCCTTTAATGGTGGCTCCCATATCATTCCACCTTTTGAATTTATAACACAATGCACAAGGCTATACTTTGGTCCATCAAAGCTGCTTACTTGGATGGAAATCAATAGGGTTATGCTCATAGCACACCTTTCTTCCTAGTTGGATTTCCTTGACTAAGGTGAATCATATCAAGTGAATCAAACAGAGGTAGTTTCCTATTTGATCACAATGGAAATATCAAGAATATATTATTGCACCCTCTTTATTAGTGAGAATCCATGTTATCCACTATGACCCATGTTTCACATTGTTTTCCTACCTGTATGAGTGGAAGAAAATTGCAGTTGGATCTGATTGTGACTGTTATAACTTGGATGGATCATATTGTTTGGGTTTGCTTTCATCCTGGGAAATATGGAAGTATAACTAATGCATGACTTTGATAGGTCTTGATTTTTATGTCTATATTTTTTTTGGGGTACTTTTTCATTCTCTTATATTTAGGGCCACCTCTCATAGTTTTTTCATGCTCTTCCTATTTTTTCATGGGTGTGTTTTAGCTTCCATATTACTTTTTTATATTTATCATGCAAAACTCATTTATTGGTTATGATGTTCTCAAGAAACTTGTAATTCCCCAACCTAAACAATACTTATAGGTAAGAATTATTTATTATATTTTTTCTTTGATCAATTCCATTATTGGCTACTTTGAAGATATCAGTGAGGAATTTGGAGTATCATCAGACAATAATCCAAACAGCATGCCTCCTTTTTCTTGGATCTTAGTCCAAATATACAGAAGGTATATCTCTCGAGAAAATTGTCTGGCATTCTTCAATGGTTGGCATGTTGGATGCTTCTGCAGAGGATGCTATTGAACATGGTGGATGGTAATGGCCAGAACATGTAACACTTTATAACATTTTCTAATACATATTTAAATGCATCTAAGCCTTTAATATATATTTTTTATTTTGTTGTTGAAACTTAAAGCGCTTCCTTAATTCAATTAATCTTTTTTGTACCGATGGAACAATTTTCACATACATTTGTAGTTTAATATTGTTTTTGTTTCTTACAAAATTATATGAATATGTTTGGCATTATTATAATGTTATTTATGATGGATCAACGACATTTTAAGGGGTGATTGTGTGGAGAGGCCTCTATAATGGCACAAATGTTAAGGAAAAGCAGTATTTTAGTGGAGCATTCAATATTGGAACATTGACAAGAGTTCATTGTGGAGAAACTTGTATTTGGGGTTGAAGATGAAATTGCATGTTTGAAGCTTGGTTTTAGAAAAACATTCATGGTTTATTTGCACCCAAGGTCATCATCATTTCATTTCAGATTTAATAACTCTTGTTTGGGAATCATATTGTATTGTTATAATGGGCTAATGCTTGTTGTTGAGGATCTGAAAGAGAAGTGTGTTGGCATTCTTCCTGGTTGTTTATGTTATCAAATTAAAATATTATTATTCAACGTTGGTTATTCAATAAAAATCTATTTTTCCTATGCCAAAATTAATATCTTAATATTTACTTCGATGATTGATGATCACTTTATGTGCATCGAGAATGGAAATTGATGCAGGAGCATCCGAACACCTTAGTGAAAAGAAATTAGAGAAAGAGACACGTGGAAAACCACATGGACAACCAGGCCAACCTTGAACAGAATTCGGTTAATGAACGAATTTTGGTTAAAAAAAATCAGTTAAAACTAAATATATGTATAACAAGAATTTAAGAATTCATTAGTGAATCAAGAAACAGGGAAAAGAAAAACCTGTGCGTGTGAGGAGGAGAGAGCGTAAGAAAGAGAGGATACAATGTAGCTACGGAAGAATTCATGGTTAAGGCTGAAATGCCTTAAATGAGTTTGTAAATAATGAAAATGCATCTTTGTGAATACATAATAGAAATGTGTCTTATGTGAATTTACGTTTGAGTGTGTATTGTTTATAGGTTTAGGTTTATGATTTAAATATGTATTACGAGTTCACTGATCTGTTTATCTTCCTTTTAATGCCTGGTAGCCCAGGCTTGAGCCCCTATTCCATTTCATTTCATAGGTGGGTTTAGAGTTGATGGTTACAAGAGATAACATTGATTTCCTGAGTCTCCCTCGTCCCTCTCCATGGTGGTCACACCATCGTGTGTATTTAGTTCGTCATCCGTTATTAACAATGACCACTTGAGCGCCTCTTTGAGGTGTCTCGACCCTGTGACCAAGATGAAGGCGATGGCGCCTGCAGACATCAAAATATTCGTGGGGAATTTGCCCTGGAGTGTCGACAGCGCATGAAACTGTATATTCTTGTTCTTGTCATTTGTCCCACTCGGGAACTTGCAAGTCAAGCTGCTGCCGAGGTCAATGTTTTGTTGAAATTCCATGTAAATATTGGTGTACAAGTAGTTACTATGGACACCAGCTTACCAAAAGAACAGAAACGACTACAAACAAATCCTTGCTAGATATTAGTGGACACTCATGGAAGGTTTTGGGACCATATTGAGAATTCAGGACCATATTGAGAATACTCCAGGTTTCTCAAGGCGTTTGATGGGCGGGAAGGTGCTTGTAATTGATGAAGCTGACCATTTGCTAGATATGGGGTTCCTTAAGGATCTTGTTAAGATAACTGCTGTTGTGACTAAAGAGAAGCGATACAGGCCTCGAGAGGATTTATTGGGGAAATGGGATTTTGGTTCACCCCAAAATCTTGTCCCCGTCATGTGGTATTAGAGCAGGAAAATATTTCCTACGTAAAGGAGTTTTTGCATGCGAAGAAAGAAGAGGTACAATTTTGCTGAAGAATTGTAAGCTTGTAATTTTTTAATCTATTTTGTGAAGATGAGAAGATTGCAGCAAACCTAGATCAGGAGTGCTCAACTTGTTCCAGAGGAGAGAACCAAAGAGATGCCGAAAGACTAAGCTCAGGAGAGAAGCTTGGTAAGGTATCTAGTAGCAGGGAGGACTTGCTATTGCAGAGGTTTGATTGCAACTCATAGAAGACCATGGAGGCAGTCCCATTGAAGAAGTGAAACAGTGGGTAGAATTGCTAAAGAAATGCATATGACCAGGAGGTCATAATTTTTGTACCTCGGAAGTCGGATGCAGGAGCATTCGAACACCTTAGTGAAAAAAAATTAGAGAAAGAGACGCGTGGACAACCACATGGACAACCAGGCCAACCTTGAACAGAATTCAGTTAATGAACAAATTTTAGTTAAAAAAAATCAGTTAAAACTGAATGTATGTATAACAAGAATTTAAGAACTCATTAGTAAATCAAGAAATAGGGAAAAGAAAAACCTGTGCGTGTGAGGAGGAGAGAGTGTAAGAAAGAGAGGATACAATGTAGCTATGGAAGAATTCGTGGTTAAGGTTGAGATGCCTTAAATGAGTTTGTAAATAATGAAAATGTGTCTTTGTGAATATATAATAGAAATTCGTCTTATGTGAATTTATGTCTGAGTGTGTATTGTTTATAGGTTCAGGTTTATGATTTAAATCCATGTTATGAGTTCACTGATCCATTTGCCTTCCTTTTAATGCTTGGTAGCCTGGGCTTGAGCCCCTATTCCATTCCATTTCGTAGGCGAGTTTAGAGTTGACAGTTGCAAGAGATAACATTGATTTCCTGTGTCTCCCTCGTCCCTCTCCATGGCAGCTGCACCATCGTGTGTATTCAGTTTGTCGTCCGTTATCAACAATGACCACTTAAGTGCCTCTTTTAGGTGTCTCGACCCTACGACCAATATGAAGGCGGTGGCGCCTGCAGACATCAAAATATTCGTGGGGAATCTACCCTGGAGTGTTGACAGTGCTGAGTTGGCAGAGTTTTTCAAGGATGCGGGCGGTGTTACAATGGTTGAGGTAATATATAAGACTGTATATTCTTCTTCTTGTCATTTGTCCCACTCAGGAACTTGCAAGTCAAGTTGCTGCAGAGGTCAATGTTTTGTTGAAATTCCATGCAAATATTGGTGTACAAGTAGTCACTGGGGGCACCAGCTTACCAAAAGAATAGAAATGATTACAAACAAATCCTTGTCAGATATTAGTGGCCACTCCTGGAAGGCTTCGGGACCATATTGAGAATACCTTAGGTTTCTCAAGGCGTTTGATGGGTGGGAAGGTGCTTGTAATTGATGAGCTGACCATTTGCTAGATATGGGGTTCCTTAAGGATCTTGTTAAGATAATTGTCGCTATGACTAAAGAGAAGTGATTCTACAAGGCTTCATGGGCCCATAACCCACAGGCCTCAAGAGGATTTATTGGGGAAATGGGATTTTGGTTCACCCCAAAATCTCATCCCCATTAGAGATAAGAAAAAATATATATTTAGACTAGTGGGTTGATTGTAAGAGAGTATTAATTCCTATGGTTTATGGCAAGTATGGATGAGTGTTAGGATCCAAAGATATTGTGGTTGTCTTGGTTTTCGAAACCTATATTTTTCAAGTGGGTACATTTGGTCAAATACATAGGAAAAGGGGTGTAAATGACATAGTTTTGGAAACAATTCCAAAATGCCATTTGTTTGGCATATATGGTATTTTTGGTGGGTATGTGGAGATAGAATGCTAAAATGATACTATAGAGCACAACTAGTTAGGGATGGACTCATTTTTATTTTTTGGACTCCCAAAGGAGAGACAAGTCCAACATGCAACCAATCAATCATTATGTTAGTAGGTATTTACATTCTTTGGACCCTAAGGATCATGGCATATTAGGGCATGTTCCTACCCACATGTATGTGTAATCATAGAAGAAATGTTTTCTTTTCTGATACAATTTTCCAACCAACTGTTATACATTATTTATTATATGTTGCTTTTTTCTTTCCATTTGTTCTCATAATTTATCTACAACCTAAGATTTTTAGCATGTAACTTAGGTAGCATGATTGTACCTAAGCAAATCCTAAAGGTTGAATTCTAAGTTTCTAAGGTGCTATTTTCTATGGTTATATTTTATTTTCTTTGTTTATGTAGGTCATCTAGCCACATGGTGGCCACTATCACCCCATTGAAGAAAACTTGTTAGATTTTCTTGATTTTCTGGAGAAAAATGGTAGACATTGCTGATGTTGATCATGTATATGTTGTATAAATATTTTATAGTTTATTTTAGTTTATATTCCAGTGTTCATCATCTTTCATGCCTTATACTTTGTATTGTGTCTTCTTTCATTTTCAGAAAAGGAAATCAATATTGTTGGTAAGAGGAAAAAATTGAAGAAAGATGAGAACAATAACACTG
The DNA here is from genome assembly GCA_000404065.3 of Pinus taeda. NCBI lineage: Eukaryota > Viridiplantae > Streptophyta > Pinopsida > Pinales > Pinaceae > Pinus > Pinus taeda. The sequence goes on along the minus strand of APFE030607776.1, from coordinate 64,805 downwards.
AAGTGACAAATACAAAAAGAGAAAGAGAAGAGAACCAGTCTAGTGATACTCTTACAACCAATATCCCGCATGAGACACACAAATACGAACTAATGGTCAAATATTTAGAGATCGTGAATTCACCTGCAAACTATAATGCCTTGTCAATGAAATTATAATGTTTTAAAGTGATGAAACAATATTTCATGTGTAAATTTTGGTCCAACCAATATTAAGTTGGAAACTCATATTGTAATACTTGGCATTTATATAATATAATTTGTGGTTGAAATTATTTATAGTTGCACTTGATATTATTTAGTTTTGTAATTAACATATGTAACTTTAACTTTTCATAATAGATGAAAATGCACATTGTATGCCATTTTTTTTATTTAATCACAAAACCATACTTATTCATTTATGTTGATAAATAATGAACACATAAAATTAATCTAAAACTACTACATTAGTAGTTTAGATTGATTAATGGTGAACACACATAAAATGAATATATGACTAAATTAGTCGTTTATAATGATTATTAATGAAAGTAAATGAAATAAATATAAACTACTAAATCAACCATTTATATAATGAATATGAAACTACAAAAAAAAAATGACTATTGCAAATGATAAATTTGTGACTACAATTAATGACTATGTTTTGTATATATACGACTATTAGTAGCTAATTTAAAGTATCTAATAATGCGATTGAAATTTATTCATATTTATTTGATAATTAATTGGTTTTAAATCATGACTAAAATTTGCATATATATGACTATTAGTAGCTAATTTACAATATCTTATAACACGACCAACATTTTGGTCATATTTGTTTGATAATTAATTAGTTTTTCGAGTGATCATAGAGTAATACATTTTGTTGTATATTTGGTCATTAATTGTGGCAATTAATGGCTAATCAATGACTAAATTAATTACCAAATTTATGACTAAATATACTACTAATCAATAAATTTGAGACAATCAATTAATAACTAAGCTAAAAATGACTAAAAGTTGGTTGTGTTATAAGATACTATAAATTAGCTACTATTGATCACCGACTGAAAAATGATCGTTTATATGAAAATTTTAGGTATTTTTTTTAGTAACTAACTAGCCATTTTGTACTAGTGTCAGTTCCGAAACAAATGTTTCTATAGAATCTGAAAACGTTATTGCAACAATTTTTAGCGATACATGTGATGGATCAATAGTTCCAATAAAATCTAATTTACAACAAGACTTTGATAATGAACATATTGGTTTATCTTCTTTAAAGGAAAATTCAGAAAATTTAGAAGATGTAATTACATTTGAAATAAATTCTTTAAACCAAGAATATAATACGACAAGTTCTATAAACAATTCATTTCAGCCATCATTATATTCTGGCATGCATTATTTTCTTTATCCTTACGTGTTTTTAAATCAGAATATAGTCTATGAATATCACCTTAATCTTTCAAATGATAATCTTCCTTAGCCTTGTTCTGGAAATTATGCATCTATTACTCATTTGGATGATAATTTTTTAATTGCAAAACCCTCTTCTTTTGTATTTTCTGATTCTGTTAGATCAGATCAGCCATTTAATTTTCATAAGAAGAAGGTAATTTATGACAATCATCATGACAATGAGGATAAAGAATCACATCTTGTACAAAGTGCACTAATTTTGAGAATTGATCTATCTTGTAAAGATTCACACACTTTAATTTTGTTTCCTCTTACTGAACACAAACTTGATTTTGAGAATTTTGATGATTAAGCTTTGCAACTTTCTGACGTATTTCATTCTAATTATCTTTTAGAAACTTTCATTTATAAGTTTTTCAGGAAATATACTTTTAGTGGCAATTCACTAATTGAAACCCAAGATGAGTTCCAGAATTTCCTTGTAAAATTATTTTGTAATTTTAGTTTTCATAATGATTTTTTTTTTTTTTTTCCATCCTTCCATTTTGTTTTCTTTTCCTTTTGCAAGAATGTTCATATTTCCATATTGAATATCCTCAAGATTTATTAAATTAAAATGATGAAATGGTTACTCATATTCCAGAATATAAAAAATATTTTCGTTTCCAATTTAATTCAATATTCAGAAATTCATTCCAATCATTTCAACATCAGTCTAATCTAAATCTTGAGAGTGTTCCTTCACAACATGTCTTGCCATCATCTCCTTTGGAATGTTTTTTCTCTCTAACAAATATTCATACATTCTTTGATGATCCCATAGATATTTTTTTAGAAAATTCTTTTAAAAAGGGATGGTTTGATAACATGTTAGTTTTAAATAAATATATTTTTGTACATAATTTCAAAATAGATGTAAATAATAATTTATTTATTTATTTTTATTTTGATTATTCTTATCATATATTTACTAATGTTTAACTTATACATATAGGTAGGTAATAAAATGAGAGAATGGTTACATTGGAAGCATGACTATACCTAGTCATTTTCCCTCCACTCAGATAGTAATTAGGAGTAAATTAATTTAGATTAGATTTTTTTTTGTTTTCATTACAGATTTCAATATGCAAGTAAATAATTTAACATTTTCAACATCTATTTCTCATTTTTTCATAAAGTGATTTAAAACATATCAAAGACTTTTAAATCGCATGATTATCTTTATTTTGCAAAACTACATCACACTAACAATAACACTTTTAGAAAAACATGTGTGGAGAATTGCTATGTTTTGGAAATATTTGATTCACAAGTACTTCTGAGATGGAGATAACGAAAGGAAAATAAGTATCCATATCTAGGTCCCTTAGAGAAAATGTTTTCTGGCATGAAGTTGCCTTGTGATCATCCTCTTCCAACGTGAGGGGCATTGGGGGTGCCTGTATGAAGCTTTCCCTTAAAAAACTTCTAGGATTTATAAAACTAGACATCATTTTGATACAATAAACCATGTAATCAAGTCTTAAGGCTCCTGAGGTGTTTGAAAACTTGCTTAGGAATTGGTCTTCCTACCACCTTGAATCAATTTTTTTTCTAGTGGGCTAATTCCAAGATGGAGCCCACATTACAAAACAATATCCTCCTCCCTATTTCCCTCGACTAGACCGACGAAGTTGTTAATTAAATATTTTGCTTATCCCATTTCCATTTTAAGTGCAGATGGTCCATACGCTAAGCATGAGCCCTTTTGGGACGATTTGGTCTTTGCAGGGATGCTCTCAGATCAAAACATCATCCTTGGGGGTGGCCTCAATCCCACCATTTCTCTCAAATAATTTTGGGTTTCATGTACTCACATGGATCCTCATCATCATTTTTTCTCTAAATTCTTGTTAATGACTCATATTTTGTATATCGAACTTGTCAGGTTCTCTCCTACATTGATGAATGGTCAATCAAGGGGAAATGAGGTCTCAAAGAGATTGAACAGGTTTCTTTTATTATAAAATTTAATAAGCTCAGGCCTCTTATGAAACTCTTCAATGATTATTAGTGGGATCTTGAATCGTCATCCTATACTATTACAATGCAACCATATGGGAGGAAGGGAAAGGTGATCCTTTTCTGCTTCATTCCATAATGTCTAGAGGATGAGGAATATGGGGCCCTTTTTTTCAGTCAATGGAAACATATGAGTCTATCAAGATCAACTTATTTCAGGGAATAGTTAGTTAAAAACTTGCATGAAGTTAAACTAACATCCAAGGTGTGGGTGAAGAACTATAATGCAAAGAAGATGGCTAGACTCTCTGAGATAGAATTCAAGATATTTGAGATACATACCCATATGGAGTCTTCTCCCCCAACTCTAACACCTTAGGTTGCCTAAAATATTTAGAAAAGTGACAATAATTCCATTCTTCTTGAGGAGGAAGAGTGTTGGTGACTCAAAAGCAAGGAAATTTGGCTATCCTCAAGGGACAACAATATAAGGTTTTTAAACCAAATTGAAAATGCTAAAAAGTAGGTTAATACCGTTTGTAAAATAAATTATTCTAATGGTTATGTCATTAATTCCTTTAAGGATAAATCTACGAAGGTGTCCACTTTGTTTTCTCTCTCTTTTTGGCCCCGCAAGGTAGTCCTATCTAAGAGATTCTCTAGGTGGTATCCAAATTTCCAAATGTTATTTCATAGGAGGTGAATGTGGCCCTTATGGAGGTAGTTTTAGAACGAGAAGTGTTATTTTCTCTTGCTTATATGCATAAGTATAAGTGCCTCAGGCCTGATGAATTCCCTAGCGAGTTCTACCTAGTTTTCTATGATCATATTAAATCTGATCTTTTAGAGGATATGATGGAGTCCCAAAGTGTTGGTAAGATTTTGCACTCTTTAAACACTTCATTTCTTTGTCTCATCCCAAAAAAATCAAGAAGGGGCATCCTTAGATGACTACAGGTTGATTTCATTTTGCAATCTAATATATAAATTGATCCCAAAAATCATAGGAAGGAGAATCAAACTCGTACTTATCTCTATTATTTCGGAGGAGCAGTTCATTTATTTACAAAGTAAAAGCATCCACGACATTGTTTATTTGGCTCAAGAGGTATTCCATTAGGTGAAATTGTCAAATTTGAAAGAATATATATTAAAATTGAACTTTTCTAAGGCTTACAATAGGGTTGATTCGGCCTTCCTCCACTTGGTTCTCATACAGCTAGGATTCTCATTACAATTGGTGAATTTGATTATGGGTTGTCTGCAGTCAACTTCCTTTCATGTAATCATCAATAGGAGTCATTTTGAGGTTTTCCAAGCCACTCATGGACTTCATTAAGAAGGTCCCATGTTTCCCTTATCGTTACTTATTATAGTCGATGATTTTAGCAAGCCAATCAAAGAGTATCGCTCTAGTGGTGAGTTCATGGCACTAGAATCATGGATGAGGTAGAGGTTTCCCATCTCCTCTTTGTTGGTGACCTTCTTTGCTACATTTCTAGGGAAAAAAGATATTGTATCCTCCTCAAGTGCTCCCTTGATCTCTTTTTCAAGGTTACAAAAATGGTCATCAATCATCACAAATCTTGTATTATCCAAAAAGGTATTACAAATGCTCCTTTGGCTCATCTAAGGGATATGCTTCCTTTTCCTATCAATTATTTGGGTGATGGTTTGAAATATATTGGTTCTTCATCAAACCATATATATATAAGAAAACAAACTAGTTGTGGATGGTAAAGAACATTGAGAAGAGAATTTCCATATGGGAAAATAGATTTCTTCAAAGGAGGTCAACTTGTGCTATTTAAAGTAGTTTTGGAGAGCATTTTAGTATATTGGAACTTCATTACTATCACGCCCAAAATCATCCTCTCGAGGATTAGGAAAGTAAAATTCCATTTCTTGTGGGTGAGGAAATTGATCAAAATAGACATGGCCTTAGTTAGTTAGACACATCTTGCTATTTTGAAGTACCTCAAAGGTTAGGTATTAAAAGATATCCATCTCTTCACTAAGGAAATGGAAGGTGAAAACCTTTGGCAACTCTCATTGGAAAATTATTATTTTTTAAAGTACTATAGACTAAGTATTTATTTGGAATATACTTGATGGACAGGTTTAGGATTCCCACCAAATTTTCCAAAGGATCTAATGTGTGAAAGGAATTAGTCCATGTAGTTTCATTGTTGGAAAAATGGTTAGCATGGCACATAGGGGACGAATTCCAAATCAGAATCAGTTTAGACCCATGGTTTGGGGTTGGCGACAATTACGAGATATTTTCCCCTTTGTGGAAAGCTCTAAGACATTCTAATATCTTAGTCCTTGTAGATGCAAAGGCCCAAGATCCAAAATCTAGAGGTAGATTTGGTTGGGTGTTTGTGGTTTCCTTGGTTTGTCAGAGGAATTGGAAATGGAATAGGGAAATTTTATCAGCTTCCTAGTAAAAAATCATGTGTATCTTAGGGACATTGTAGAGGATATGATTTTTTGGACCAAAAATTCATACACAGGCTACTTCAATGTGAATCTCAAGTACAAATATTGGTTTGAGGACTCTTTCAATGATCAAAAGCAATGGTAGTGGAAATTTATTTACGAAGTAAATACCCCTCTAAAATTTGAGATCATTGCTTGGATAGACCTCAATAATAAATTAATCACTTGGGATAACTTGTTGAGGTGAGAATGGAACAGTCCAAATTGATGCTCTCTTTGTAGCAAACAATTAGAATCCCACTTGCATTTGTTTATGAAGTGTAAATATTTTACAAAGGTTTATGAGTCCTTATGGAGCTCTTCAAAGCCAAAATATTTTTGGATTGATTTATCCCTTTGTGACACATTTTGTACATGGTGGTCCAAAAACAAGGTATATCCTTTGATGGTTTTCCATGCATTTTAATTTCATGAATTTGAAGAGCTATAAATATCATATTTTTTCAAGACCATTTCATGCCTCCTGAGTTATGCACATGTATGGTAGTAGATTTGGACATAAAATTCATGACATATCTAAAAAAACAAACACAAGAATCCATTTATGCCAATGCTAGATTATGACATCCACTTGGGGTATTATGATGCCACCATTCAAGGACACCCTCATCATTGCAGCATAGTGTTCATCCTATACTTTAGTCACTCTTAGTTCATTCATTGTTTTTTAGGGTCAGGAAAGGGCTCAAACAACATAGCTCATTTTACAACTCTATGGTGACAGTTAGAACTGGCAAGGAAATAAAGCGTCCCCATATTACAGGTGTTTGGGAATTCCAAATTTGTCATAGATTGAGAAAACCAAAAGGCATAGATATACAACAGTATTCTTAATTCATTTCTTCTTAACATTTTTTCTACCATGAGCTCCTTCAACCAAGTAATTTTTAGTCATATACTTTGCGAACTAAAATTAAAAGCAGATGGTATCTCAAAGGATTCACTTATGCTCCTAGCTAGATCGGATAGACTTTATGAGTTTGTAGATGGGGTTAAGACTAATTCCATGGAATAAAACGTCCATTTCTAACATCTCTTTATATTTTTCTTTCTTTTGACTTTCGTAACAAGTGGATTATAAGTTTGTATAGTGTCAAGGGTTCTTAAAATTTCTGAGAGCTACATGATTCTTGCAGACATTACTAGTCTTGATGTTATGAAAATTTTGAATTTATATCATGAATATTAGTTTATGGACAGCTTATGTATATATTTTATTTCCGAATGTTATATATATATATATTATATTTATTATATATATAATATATATATATATTATATATATATATATTATAATTATATATATATATAAACAAATTATGGCTCAAGAATTTAATAGATTGGATAAATGCAATATGGAATTGATCAAATTAATAAATTATCACCATATAGAGATAAACTTGTATGGAATAAAGACTACATGCATGTAAGAAATGGATGTATAGATGAATTGTATGCAATTTAGGATGTTTCCATATAATACAAACAAAAAATTATTGTTGGGTGTATGGTTGCAGTTGCACAATCCTCATACAGACGGTGATTTTTGGTGAATGGAAGTATGGTTGAATAGATGCGACCTATCAATGGGTATTAAGTCAACCATAACATTAAGGGCATCGATCCAAAGTGATAGATTTTAGAATGGAGGCTTTGTTGTAATGTATTAACTGTGATGCAATTTCAACAATGATTTCGAATTATTACAATGGTTGATCAAATTAAAAGCCTTCACACCCTCTCATAATAGAACGTAATCTTCCAATGATTTGGTCTATGAGTGACTATGATATTAATGTTTCTCATTTTTAATGTTTTAGTTTCTTCTAACAACTTTTAATTAAGGCCCTTTAAGCGAGAAATTTCTTCATTTGGTTTTGATAAGTCTTCATTGAGTTTCTTCTTAAGGTCTTCCTTTTCTTGTTATAATTTCAACTTCATAGCCTTGGTCTTCTTTACTTGTATAAGTAATTTAGTCTATGATCTTTTAAACAAGAAATATCTTATTTTATTTATCATAACCTCATTAAATTATTTTTGGATCTTTGATATTGAATTTGGCTTTCTTGGCTAAGAACTTTTGATACATATCTTTCTCCTTGGATGAAGGTACTACTAAATTTGATCTCAGTGTGATGTTTTGAAAAATTACTTTATTCTTGTTATAAGGAAAGTTAAAATCATTTCTCTGTATTTAATATGAAAGAACTTAGTGTTCAAAACCATGGTAAACCAAGAATTATGTGAAACTCTTTTTTATACATAGTTGTAACAATAAATTGAGATATACATTCACAATCATTAATTTTCAATTATAAGTCTTTAATTTCATTATGTCTCTTATTGAAAATATATCATTTTCACATATATTTGGTTATAGAATTGATAATTAATTTATCAAATTAATATTGATATAATTTTCCTTTTCATTCGCATTGATAATAATATTAGTTTTTTTTTCCTAATTGCTCCCTTTTAATATGAATAAACTCCACTATGTAATTGAATAATTGTTATAAGAAAATACTCCTGCCATCATCTTCAGTTTTCCCTCTCTTTCACTTTTGGATTGAGTTCAGGAT
>APFE030607776.1:0-25867 GCA_000404065.3 Pinus taeda | reverse complement strand
TATTAAAGAAAAAAGTTGTAAAATAAATAAAAGAAAAACTAACAGTGTGGCTATAACCACCTTCACCTAACTGTGTTGTCCCTAAATATACCTTAACTAATAATGAAATAAAAACAAATTCCTAAACATTGTTTTAATCAATAAACATAAATGAAACTGAATGATGATGAACCTCTCCTCCTTAGATGAGACCAAACACCCGGTCGTGGTGCCCTTAGCTGGATGCTCCCGCATCATTGTTCAACCTTATCTAGATGACTTATCAACTCATTCTGCTAAGCGTCTTGACCATCTGGACCACCTTCGGGCAATGTTTATGTTTTGTCGACACTATAATATCTATCTCAGTCCCCATAAATGTGTCTTTTGCGTAGAATCTAGTGGCCCTTATGTTTTTTTGTGTCCAAAGAAGGTGTCCAAATCAGTCCTCTGAAAGTTGAGAAATTCGTAAATCTACCCCCTCCTTCATCGCGGCATCAATTGCAGAGTTTGCAAGGAAAGGCTAATTTAATTTGCTATTTTATCCCGAATTACGTTGAGCTTACCATGGTATTTACTCGCTTGCTCAACAAGGGGATCCCATTCTTTTGGGATGAAATTTCCCAAAACTCTTTCGATGCTCTAAAGAAAACGCTCATGAGTGCTCCTTTACTGCATCCCCCTAACTATCATTGAGATTATTTCCTATACTTGCCCATGGCTTACAGTGCCATTGGTATGGTGTTGGTTTAGGATGATGACGATGGAAATGAACATGTGGTTTATTATTTGAGTCGAAATCTCATTGACACGAAAACTCGATATGCTCATGTTGAAAAGCTTGCCTTGGCAGTAGTCCATGTTGTTCAACGATTTCGTCATTACATTCTTCTATGAAATACCACAGTGATTTCTGACTATAACCCCATGACTTATATTTGACTCAGCAATTTCTTGGGGGGAAATAATTCAAATGGATTTTTATCCTGCAAGAGTTTGATTTGTAGTTTACTACAGCCAAATCAAAGAAATCACTTGTTTTTTCCGAATTTATCTACACCCTTCCTTCCGCAAACACCTCTACTGATTTTACTGAGCAGATTACTGATGAAACTTTGTTCCTCATCAGCACTCTCGATTCGTGGTATGGAGATATCATTGTTTATCTTTAGACCAAAACCTTCCGATCTGAGTTGTCTCGATCCAATTGACGTTGCATCTGGCATCAATCTCAACCTTATTAGATTATTGGTGATATGTTGTATTGAGTCGGTGTTGATTATGTTCTTCGTAGATGTCTAACACTTGAAGAGGTTGAACAAATCTTGAATGACTGCCACTCTAGGGCATGTGGTCGTCACATGTCCGGCTATGCCACTGCTTAGAATACCATTCATACCAATTATTTCTAGCCTTCCATCTTCAAATATTGTATTATGGCCATTCAAAAGTGCCATGAATGTTAGATTTATCACCGCAAACAGCGTGCCCTGCCATCACCCTTACACGCAGTTGTTACCGTTGGCCCATTTGCTAAATGAGGCATAGATTTCATGACATGTAACCCTTACTCAGCTAGGGGTCATGGCTATATCATCATCGACGACTACATCACTAAATGGGTTGAAGCAATGCCTACATATAATGATGACGGTATCACTGCTGCTCATTTTCTCTTTATCCATGTCATAGCTTGTTTTGGCATCCCTCAAGCCATTGTCACTGATCACAGACCACATTTTCGTCAGTACATGATGGGAGAGTTGACTACTCAGTTGGGTCTTCTCCATGATAACTTGACTCCTTACTACCCACAAGCCAATGGCCAAGTTGAAGAAATTAACAAAGTTTTGATTACTAGGCTTCAAAAAACCATTTTGAAGCATAAAAAGGATTGGCATCTCATGTTATTCTCAACTCTTTGGGCTTACCGGACATCGGCTAAGATAGCCATTGCTTTCGCTCCATTCCATCTAGTTTATGGTTTAGAGATGACGCTCCTAATCGAGTGTGAAATTCATTCATTAAAATTAGTTACCGAGCTCCTCACCGATACCTCACCTAAAGAGGAACGGTTTCTTTATCTCGAGATACTTGATGTGACCTGTCATATTGTTGTGATGGTGATTGAGGCACAAAAAAAACAAGTTAAATCTCATTTTGATCAAACTGTTTCTCCATACGTTTTCGCTGAAGGTGACTTGGTATTGTTGTATGACCAAGCCAATGATAAGTTGGGAGCTGGGAAGTTCGAACCTATGTGGCATGGACCATATATCATTAAACATGTCTTGAAAAAAGGTGCATATGAGCTAGTTGACTATAAAGGTAATGCATTATCACATCCCCACAACGGGCTTTATATGAAAAAGTATTATGCGTGAATTTCGTGTAATTACTTTTGTACATTAGTTTATGAATTCATTGGTGTGCAGTTTTGATTTTTGGTGTGATTGTTTGCTTTGCAGACATGTTCCTTCTTCTTACCTTGTGTTCCACTTATTTTTCAAATGTCATTAAACCATTATGTTGGTTTTGCTAATGGTGCTTGTCACAGCACACGAAACTTATCTTCTGCAGCTTGGGCATTCTTTTCCCCTGATGGCAAGTTGATCGCTTTATAAGATATTTTCCTCAGACGAACAGCTAGTAATATTGCTGAGTACATTGCAGTTCTTGAATTGTTATTAGAATCAGTTGCTCTTGGCATTATAAATTTAGTTGTTAAGTTGGATTCACAACTCATTGTGTTACAATTAAATAATCATTACTCAGTAAGAAATCCATAAATTTTCCGTATGTATCTACAAGTTCAATTACTGGAAATTAATTTTGATTATATCACATATCAACACATTCCCTAGAATTTGAATAGATTAACACATGCATTAGAAAATTACGTTCTGGATAGACATTTGCATAACTTATAAAATGGATCACATCATCATAATACATGAACACATAAGTAGAAGATAAAACATGCATATATATAATATATATATATATATATATATATTATATATCGCAATCTATCAAATTTTATTCATAAAAATCTCAAAAAATAAGTGTTATGGGACACATGACTTTCAAAGCCTACATAGTGCAAAAAACACAACTAGAAAAGGCTATTCACCCACATGAAGCTCTTGATAGCATAAGACCTCTTTGATCACTCGGCCTAAAAGCTGATGCAGTCTTGCAGACACTCCTACTGTATGCCTTTGGTATCGTAGTGTCATGCCATCTATAGTTGTGTACTTTGGAATCCCTCAGGTGATCACTTCTAGATTTCATTCCATCGCTACTATGGGATCTGCTCCTTCCTCTTATGGAGCATCCTCTATTTGATGTGCCACTAGCTGTGCTATTGGTGACATGCCTGGAGGCCTTTCTGGTCCCTCATTTACACATTTACCACAAGTAAACTCTCAAATACATGTCAACAAAAAAAACTCATAAAACGTGAAAAAATTCCAAAAAACAAGTTTTACCTGCATCAGTCCATTGTTCACCCGGTGGTAAAGGAAAATTTGGATCTCATATGAAATATGTGCCTACATAAGCATAGTCATCCACAATCATCAGTTGTTGGCACAACCAACCAAAGAACTATGGAAGAAAATACATCAGCTGACCCCCTCCTCCACGAGGCATGAGCTCACTCCATCTGACCAACCTCGGATCTTGTGGAGTAGAATCTAGCACCTCTGTCCACTGATACCAAAATAGGGGCATGCGCTCCAAAAATAAAGCGATCAAATTGAACCCTAGTTGAACTTCTTCAAGTTTCCCCGCTTGCCTTTGGTTAGTTGCCTCTTCATGCTAGCCAATAGCCCCTCACACCAATTGAACATTGTTGGAGTAAGGTAGTCTACTGCATACTAGAATTGAGATTTTGAAACCTTGTGAAAAGCCTGTGAACCATCTATGCGATCCATGGTGTGTAGAATTGTCCTCAAGGGGAGATTATCGACGGTCAATATCTTCACCTTCCCTCTCACTATTGTCTTTGCACTTGAGCAATGCCTTCTGATTAGGCCATTGGTGCTCTCATCTCCAGCACGAGATTGGAAGAGTTAAAATCTTTCCCCTCTTATGGAAAATCCAATAATGGAGTAAATTTCTGCCACTTCCAGCTCCAATTCTTGGTCTCCAATGAGGAAGATCTCCTGATCAACATCCCATAAACTGATTAGATAGTGTAGCAACTCATTTTGGGCTCTGAGTCATGAGGTTTGGAAGAATTTCAGTAGCCCGCAATTCCTCAAGCATTGATGCATTCAGGATCTTGGGTAGCCTGGTGATCTTCTACCTCATGGCCTCATTCCTTCCATTGGATGACCATGTTGTTGAAATCTTCTGCAAAACAATCATTAACAGTGATTAAATGATTTTCATTGGATAAAAACTCAAAATTTTCACTCAAAAGAGAATATTTCTCTTCAATATTTCTGCCTTGCAGCCATTGTGATTGTTTTAATTAATCTCACGCTAGTAGCGCGAGAGCCTTTTGGGCTCAGGGGCGATCAGCGTGAACTAGATGAGCAGACCCGCGCTTATGACCCCCGATTTAAAATTTTGAAATCCTCTCTTTTGGCTGATAAAAACCCTAAGAAATGGCATGAAAGTAGAATGAAAAGCAGGGAAAAAGGGAGAGCTCTTACCTGCAGCTGACGGTTCGAGAAATGATGCCCTGGATATCCCACACTGCTTCCCGAAGAATCAGGGAAAATAGGGCAAAATATTCTCTCCAATTTTCTCCAAGTGAAAATGGTTAAAATGTTTTTACTTTTAGTCTATTTATAAGTTTTAAAATACATTTTTACCAATATTTTATTATTTTCTCGATATCTTTGATGTGTGGTTGTCTTTGTGCAGTTACAGGTTCTTTTTGGTGGTCACAATGATCATTTTTACTTATTTAATGAGTTTTTTTTTAATCAAATTTTCAGACTCGTTAAAAATAAATGAAAAAGTAACCACCCCAGAGTCATCTTTAAGCTCTTTTATGACTCTCTAAATATGAAAAGATTGTCGAGTACTTGTCCTTTCGAACTTGTTAAATTAAATGAATTGATGTCATCTCAGTGTACATTTACCCCTTTTTCCGGTTGGGATTGACTATTTACGAAAAAGGTACACCTTGGTCGACATGGTCAAGGGTTCTCTCGAATATTGTTTTCTACCTTTTCGGATTCGAGAGACAAATTATGAAAAGGGACATGATGGAGTTTTCTTTTTTGTCTCTTTTTCAAGTTCTCTAAATATGAAAAAGGCACCAACTTACTAGGATGGATTCATTGGAATAATGAACTTATACAACAAGAATATGTTATCCCATTCAAGCTTGTGATAAAAATAATTGGTGTACTCACTAGAAATAGTGGGGGAAAATGAAAGTGAAACATCTCTTGTATAGGTAGCATGTCACTCTTGAACATGAGACGTGTTTGCATTTCATGTCGGGCTTGGTATATCCTCACCCAGTCACTTTACTTTCTGGGTTTGGGTGATCCATTTTTCCTCTCATCTGACTATTCCATTCTTTCATCATGACTGTTGGTCCTATGTTGAGTCAAATGCTACCACAGTCTGGAGTCATGTCGTCGATATGTTCAAGAGAAGTCATATCTGTAGTTTGTTACCTATACATTGTCTAACCTTTTTCTACAGTCTTGATCATACTCATTCATTTCACTTTATTCCTTGTTTCATGTCAGTGATAGGGGAATCATCGTGGCCCTCCTTCGACAAGTCACTTCCTGGCGACTTCAGGTCACTATGCAGGAAGATGACTTAGAAGCTCCCTTTTAGTACCTTAGACCTTGCATGCCTTAATGGAAAGTTCTTCACATTTGATGACATGTTTTCACTATTGGCCTTCAAATGGGTGATTCTGCGAGTGTTTGACATCAGCTTCATTTTCAGATTCACAAATTGTACCGTCGTATCTTGAGAGCCATTGTCATTATTGGTGGTTCCACTCATACCTATTAACGGTCCACATCATTGGCCGGTAATCAAATAGTTTTCTAGCATGTTTGACTTTGATACATTCATTTGCATGTTAGAATACATACTTTGATCGGGTTGGGATGGAGCACAAGACCCTGAGTTTTGTCTAATATGACTCAGGCTCTGTGGAGTTATGTATTGTTCATGATTGTACACATGTTTCTTTTGTACAGATGGTTGTGACCATACCGTAGGACTTTGTATTTATGATGATGATCCTTCTATATCAGATGGCTACGTCCATGACTGGGATCTTAGATTTACAATTGATCCTTTTCATTTGGATGGTTGCGCCCATACCATGGATCTTTTCACATAGTCCTTTCTATTTGGATGGTTGCATACATACCATGGATTCATGTTTTGACATCAGATATGTATATCTATATGCATCCTTGATTTTTAGGTCTCCTGAAAGTGTTTGTTCTCTTCCTTGAAAAAAACCATAAAGCATCTCATCCATCACTCCCTGTTCTGCCCTCATGCTTTAGGGGGCATCTATTACACAGCATTTTGTCACGCCTCCTACACTTCACTATGTCATACCCCAAAGTGCCCAAAAATTGGAAATCATGCAGTTTACCCATCTTGATATGTAGCTTATATCCTCCTTGAAACACTGATGGAAACATGCCTTGAGCCTTCGCTAAATAAGTGAGCTCTAAAACCCTAATTTCAGGATCAGTGCAACTGTGACACTAGCAACTAGTTTTGGTGACAAGTTGCACCATACTGGCCTTGTGTTGTCAACGTGCGTTTTACTTGGATACCTGCATTGATCCCTAAAAGTCAAGTTTTCATAAAGAGGACAAGAAGATTCGTGATCTAGAGGCTTTCAGAATGATGAGCTGGAGGTTTTTCGATGTGGACGTGGTCGAATTCTCCCAATATTTCCCTTTGATATTATCCATATGAGTTACCTCTTAGAGATGAGGGCCTTCTCCTATATTTGGAGAGATCCTAACTCCCTTTCCCTCCTATATATTCATCCTCCCCATTCCCAAATGGGTGGTCTTTGGTTATTTTCACCCTTATGCTGAGATAGTGCCTACATGCTACTCATTTGGCTTGGAGAAGGAGTGCTTGGAGAGATTGAGCTTGGACTTGGACATTCACTCAAGGAGAGCTTATTGACATCAAGGCTTGGTTGTATGCTTCCTCCTTTATTTTATTAATACATACAACTATTGGTTACTTTCCATAGATGTTTTTGTTAATGCATCATTTATCTGAATGCTCATTGATCTGTTAAGTGGATTAGTTTTGATTATGATATTTTTACTTGTATTCTTTGTTGTGTCTTTGATCTCTTGTGTAGGTATCCAAATGATGTGAGCAGTAGAGCTAATCTTGAAGGGCATATGATTCGAGGTATTCAACAAAGGAGTACATTACAGCATTAGAATGAGGTAGCACATATTATTATTCTCTCATTTCGATTGTAATTTAGGAAATTGTCCTCGTTGATTGTCACGTAGTTTACTAGTCCCACACATTGGGCTTGAAGGATTGTCTTTGTCCATAGAGAGGATTTTCCTAGGAAACACAAACCCTTGGTGGTATTAAGCTTGGCAATAACATTCTCATATAATTGAATAACAGTGACCCTTAACTCAGGAGGAACCATTATCTCAACAAACCTTTTCCATAACTTCTCTCGAGGAACTACATCAAAATATTTTCTAAAGCCAGCAAAATAGTAGAAGAGATCATTCTTACTATTATGGAAATCCTCGCGAATGGTCCTAAGAGTGACAAGGCAGTCTATCGTAGAGTTATGCCTTCTAAAACAAGCTTGCCTAATGGCTCTTTTACCATGGATTTAAAGACAGGTGCTAATCTTCTTTTCTATAATGAGCCCATAAAGTTTGGCTAAAATTTGTCTAATCATGATATTCCTCTAGTTCGAGGGAACATTTTTATCATCACTTTTAAATATAGGCGTGATAAGGCTTTGTGTCCATAGCTTATGGAAGTCGTCTTTAACTGCCAAGTTGAGGATATTGTGCAAGTGCGGGGCGAGGATGTGCCTTCCAATTTTGAGATTTTCAAATTGGTAGCCTTCAATATCCCTAGCTTTCCCATTAGCAAGCTTCTTAATCCTAGATTCCATGTCTTCCAAAGAAAAGGTATCTCCCTCTATAGGAGTACTTTTGGTGTAGCTCATGGTGTTTAGGGAGTAATAAACATTCCTAATATAAACATCCCATTCCTTTAAGGGGATCGAATTATTTTTTTTTCGATTTATGGGCAAGAATGTTCCTCCAAAACTTTCTAGGCTCAACTTTAGATAGGTTTAGGAGATGATCTTGCCTCTTTTTTATATAGTCTCTTTTTTTCCATTTTATAAGATATTTTTACACCTCGATTTTTTCATCCTTAATAGTTTCGTTGGGACCATCTCTAATCTCTTTCTTGGAAAATTTACAATCATTGTCATACAACAGGTTGGAAGCCCTATTATTCTTATTATATGATACCTCCTTAGAGAAGTTGTTAATGGCAATGGAGAGGATAGTAGTAAAATTGTGGTAGATGTGATCAATGTTGTCATTATATGTTAAGGAACTTAATTCCCTTGTTAAAATTTTTAAGAAGAGATCTATTTTACTTTCGTCAGAATGTATGTGTATTTGAATCTCACCCTTCTTATGCATGTGGTTGGTGTACATATCAAGGTTAAGGGTTAAGGAGATAGGTCTATGGCCAAAGTTAGGCTCATGGTCATTTAAGAGGTCAAAATTAACAATACGATGGAGAACTTGGGTATCAGATATTGCATAGTCTACAACATTGCTTCCATGCACATGAATACAAGTCATATGGCTAGATGAAGGCCACTTATTTATCCCATTACAAATAGTCATGTCTTGGGAAATGAAAATATTAATAAGCTCAATACCGAAAAGGTTCTTGGTAGTCTGTTTGAATTTTATTTGGAATTTACTAGCCAAAACAAAATCCTCATCAAGCCATAAGGGGTTAGGGTTAGAGTTATTACTTAATAGAGTGGCTTGGTTAGTGGCAGTATGAGCATTAAATTCCCCAAGAAAGAGGGTGCTTCCCTCATTCCTTAGGTTGTGGATATCACATTCTAAGTCAATGAAGGGTCAATTCTTATTTAGCTTATTCTTCTTAATGGAAGTATAGTTGAAGGGAGCAAAATAACAAGTTTCAAGGAAAACCATATTGGTATTAGAGTCATAGATGTCAATCTAAATGTATTGATTGAGGGGGTCAACCTTATGAAGCCACATGTGGGAAGCAATGATATTTTTGATATAACAAGTTATACCACCAACCCCTCAGTGAGAATATATCTTGTTCCAGGTAGACTAAAGAGTGAACCCATCAATGTGGGGAACCCTAGATTCATCATGCTCTAGATTTTGGTTTAAGAGAATAAGGTTAGTATCACTCAGGATCCAACTTAACATAGGACCTTTGCACCATGGAAAACCATCGCAGTTCCAGAAGAGGATCCAAAGTGTTCTTAATTCCTATTTATCACTTTTATTTTAGACTCTATCTCTAATGGTAACTTTTCTATTTCTAATGATTACCCATTTTCCTTCATTAGTTGCCTCCTTTACATTTTGGACCTCTTGCCTTAGTTTAGCTTGGTCTTATGGAATAAGATCCTCATTTATAAATATTCTTGAACCTTTTAGACTGGGATATTTACTAAGTATATCTAATTTATGGTCATTGCTGTTGGGAATGGTTTTTAACCTATTTTCTGCACATTCTTTCCCTTGTTTTGACCTTTCTATACTTTATATGACCAAATTCCCTATTTTCTTACCTTTTTAACCTATTCTACTGTCATGTTACTTTGTTATATTTTACCGAATAATACAATACTTTATTCCTTTTTGTGGATAATTGGGAGAGCATTGAAGCAGTATTTTGGGAAGTTCTTCTTTTTAGATGTTGGCTCACTAGAACGAAGCTATGAAGCAGACAAGCAGCAAGGATTAACTGCAAGAAAGCATATAACGGTTCGTTGTTACACCTTGAAGTGTTGTTACAGGTTGCTGCTACACATTAGATGTTGTTACAGGTTATTGTTACACATTAGATGTTGTTATAGGTTGTTTTTACACATTGGATGTTGTTACAAGTTGTTGTTACACATTGGATGTTGTTACAGAATGCTAATACACCTCGCTTGGATCTGTCGTCACACCAACAGTGTTGTCGCCAGCTGTGTTGCGTCATCCTGAACCACCATTCACGCAATTTTGTTGCACCAAAGCTGGGAAATACAGGTACTATTCCACATAATAGCTGTCAGTAGTAGGGATTGTCTATCTTTGAAGCAACAACACTCAAGCAGTTGTAATCATAACTGATGTATATTTGTATTTAGAAATAGGTTGTAACTTCTCTTATTTTTTATCAGCATGAGAATCGTGGGATTCTCATGACTTATCTGTTTCTAATTTCAGGTTGTAATAACCATAAAAGACTTGATTTTTCATGTATAAGAGACTGCATATAGAAGAGTACTATTACGTTGCTTCTGTATTTTCTAATTTTATTTTAATATCAATTAGCACGATGATGTTGTTACTATTCTTCAACTAATTTGTTAATCACTTTTGCGTTCTTCCTGCGCCCTGCTAAGGAGGAAGAGCCCTCCTCTTTGGTAGGGATTGCAATGATATAGGTAGTTTACATTCTAGTGTGGTTAATTGATTTATGGTTTTTCGTTGTTGTTGTATAAATCATGGATTACATTCATTGTTGTTTCAGTTATATTACGTTGTTACACTGAGTTAATTAACATAATGGTAGTAACTAGCTGGAATAGATGTTAGTTCCTATGTAGCACGCCTTTATTTTGATAGCTGCGAGTTGTGATTTAATTCTGTAGAGTGTTTTTATATCTACACACATGGTTTGATTCAGCAATTTAGATCAGCGACATTGGTGAGAGCCAATATTGCAGCAAGAATGTTGCAACTCCTAGGCTACCAACTTTACTTTTATCAACCTGGTAGTTCGTAACAAACCTGGAAGCGTCGGTGCTATATGCACAAGTACTAGTTCTCAATGTAGGTTGTCACTTGGTCAACCGTCGCGAGATCACTAGGAGCTCAAGTCAACTTCTATAGATTTCAGAAGAAGATCTGTGTGTGAGGAAAGGAAAGGGAGATTACTCTACATATGCTATTCTAACTGCGGAAAGGAGAAAGACTGGAATGTAAAGCAAAACCCAGTAAACCCTAATTAATAAGCTAATTCTACTTTTGCCAAAAAAACTATGAAAACCATGAACGAAATGTCCTTACCTACTCAAGGAAGTAAACAACATCTAACCATGCTCTTTCTGGAAGTAAATAAGCAAAAACCATATTTTTGGATTTTTATGTGTTTTTATGTGAATTTAACGTGCATCTAATCTATTGTGTGTGAGTGTGGTAGAGAACAGGTGGCATTAGAGGGTGGTTTTGGAGCTTGCAAGGATGTAGGATGGTGTGGATGGGTCCTAGGAGGTCTTAGGTGGCCTTCTGGAGGCTTTTCCTACACTCGGCCTTCAAAAGAAAGCCTACAAGAAAAAGTACAGGAGGACACAGGAAAACTACAGGAGGAAAACAGGGAAACTACAAGAGGCCTACAGGAGGAGGCCGAGAGAAATTTTTGCTATTTTGAGGGTGTGAGAGTGGGTGGAAAAGGTGGATGAAGGTTGGAATGAGGTGTTAGGGTGCCTAAGGTCTACCATGAATCACCAGGAGAGAGAAAGATGATTGGATTTGCTCAAGGATAGAGGAAGAAGTTCTATGAATAAGGAAACTAGGGCAGAGTTGAGGTGAGGTTTGGGAGACCTATAGGGCATGGATCAGATGGACGGTGTGATTGCTGGTAAGCTGGCCTACTAATGGAAGAGATCTGCTGCATAGAAATTGACAGTCAACCAAGAAAATCAAGCAACCAATGAAATGAGTGCATCCTAGGAAAAACAGAGTTTTGCATTAAAATGGCCTAAACTATGATGTATAGAAGGAAATGGTGGGAAATTCTATAAGAAAGGAAAGAATGCAAAAGGACCATTGCAAATTAGGAAGTGAACATGATAAATAAGATCTAAAGCAAAGAAAAACTGGACTATCAACCTACTAGAGAGTTGCAAACACTAAAAGTCCTAGGAATGAGGAAAATTTGTGTTTTTAGGGCAGCAAAAGAGTCTTTGTCTCAAATCATGGTCCTAGAGGGAGGAAGAGAGGCAAAGGAATTGTTGCTAGCCTTTTGAATCTTCTCTAATCACTGCTTAACCTGCTACAGAAAACACAAATGGAAGCAAGCTACTAAATCATCAAAAGCAACCTATTCTTAACCATAATAGAAATACATCTAACATTAAACTAATCTACAAACTGAAGTAAAGCATACAAATAAAATTAAAGAGAACCTTGGCTACTTAGATTGGGCCCTAACCCAAGAGCTTCAGCCCTCTAAGGCAACTCAGTGCTAGCTCAAAAAGGATTCCATCTTCATTATCATAAAATAGCAAGATTACATAAAACTGTGATAAAATAGTAAGCTCAAAATTTGAGCAGAGTTTACACAAGCAAAAAAAGTCGACCCTAGTGAGGCCCCAGGCCTCTCTACTTATACATATAAAGCTACCAATAGATTCCTTAAAATCAGAGAGGCTTGGCTCCCAAAACTCGAGATAACTATCAATCATCTTCCACTTGCTCGGCTGCCTTCTAGTGCATGATTCGACTGCTTGTACTACGAGCTGAATGAAGGGGAATTCAAAGTGAGGAGCAATAAATGAGGGGGATTCCCTCCTATAAACCGTCTCCTCTTTCTATTTCGAGTTATTGCTGCATTTTGACCACTAGATCCTTGACTTTGACCTCAAAATCCATCAATAATCTACATTAAATACATGTTAGATCACATGGTATAATAACTAACTCAACTCACCCTATAAGCATAGATATAATCATAAAATCATACAATAAGCTAAGAGAATGGTTGTTTTGACTAGGCTAGGAGGTAAAATGAGCCCATATAATTACCCATTTATGAGGCTCATCATCACCCCCTACTGAAGGTGTTGCTCATCCTTTGAGCAACCTAGTCAATCTCTTGGTCTTTCATGGCCCTGGTGGCCTCCCTAGCATTCCAGGCTTCTGATATGGTCTGTTCATATTCTCCATAAAATCCTGCCTTTCTGTCTATTTCCTTCCACTGCTCCTTCTCTTCTTCTTATGTTCTGCCTTCTAGCATACCTAATATGAGTGGAGGACTCAGCTTGAGGCCAATCCAGTTGACCTTCAGCTTTTGCATGGAGCGCTTGTACATTGGCACTCTTTTCAATGCCTCCTTTAGCCTCATGGGGAAATGGTATTCTCTATTCTGCAAGCTGCGGGGTAGGGTGTTCCATCTTCTCATGCATGCATGCACACATTCATCCCCAAGTAGCCTAAGAATATCTTCAAAATGTGCAATGGCTTGTGCCTGATTGGCTAGATATTTAAGGGCAATATGAGGGTCATTGGCAAGAAAGTTGTTTGTGATGATGAGTGCCATAGGATCTGATGGCTCAGCTCTTATCATCAATGGTTCATTCTGCTCTTTTATTAACAATCTTTTCATTTTTTTTGCCCTCAATTCTTCATGGTTCATCCATGACGCCACATTAACTGTAGATCCCCTATCTTAGCATTAGGGTCCCACACATTCAAGTTTGTGAGGGCTATGTTGTGTAAATAGAAATCTGCCATGTTTGCTTTGTCCTCGGAGGTGCTTTGGTCACACAAATCCATGAACTGCCTGTAGTCTTGGAAAGGCATTATGCCTCTTTGTGCCAAAGTTTTTATTTGGAATTGAAGCCATTCATCCTTCAGATAAAGGCCATAAGATTTGGCTGGTGTTCTACATTGTAATGATTCTATGGATAAGTTGGCCATGTATGCCAAATGAGTCTCTTTCTCCTTCAGCTGCCTCCTTAGTAATTCATTCTCATTCTCAAGGTGGCTTCTTGTAATGGCTTCTCTATCTCTGAGAGCACTCAATTCCCTGCCCATTTCCCTGAGTTTGTCTTCCATGTGGCCAATATCCTCAACTCCTTTGAAGTTTGCTATCTGCATCCACCTATGGATTCTCACTCTCTCTTTTTCCAATTCGAAAAACAATGGAATTGCAAATTTCTGTGGGATTATCTTTCCTCCCTCAAGTATTCTGTAATAGGAATCAAGATTAGGTCGGGGGTTAGGTTCTTGTAGCTCTTGTGCTTCCTCTCTCACCTATGGTTGTCCTCCTATATTTTCCTCAAGTTTTTGTGTTTCCTGTAGTTTGGACAGTGTCTCCTGTAGGATTGTTTTAGCCTCCTGTAGGTCTGGTTTCGGGTCCTGTAGAATTACCTTTCCCTTCCCTGTAGAAGATCTTGTAGTCCTCCTTTCATAGGTTATGGGTGTCTTGGAAGGATATTCTTTCACCTTGGAAGATGGTGAATCTCAATGTTAATGGGAGTCTTTGATGAGGGTTGAGGTTTGCCTGTTTTAATTCGGGTACTCTTCCTTGCCTTGAAATACATGGAGGTTTTTCTTTTCCTATTATGCTTCTTCTTGATTGGCGTAATGAGGGTAGTGAGGGTAGCTATTTCTTCTCTTTCCAAAGTTTCAGGGGACTTTTCTCTTTTCTCTACCCTCTCTGCCTCCTTTTCTCCCTCTTCTGTCTCTTTTTCCTCCTCCTGCTTTGTCTCTTTTTCTACCTCCTGTTATGTCTCTTCAACTCTCCCCTCCTATATTTCTTTTCTTTCCTCCTTCCTCTCTTGCTCTGCTATGTCACCACTGGCTTCATCTTCTCCTCCTTGTTGTTCTCCCTCCTCACTGACAACAGGACTGACATCATAGGATAATGCCTTGATGTCACCCTCAACTGTCATATTTCTAAAAACTTCCCATGCTATAGGGATTGTAAGGGTATCGAGGGCTTCTTCTACTAAGATCTTGATTAGGCCATGGTGAGCTAGCTACTGTGAATTTCCTTCTTGTACCTTGGTGCTGGAGTCAATGAGGGACTAAAGGAGAAAGTAAGGGATACTAAGCTTTTGATGTGCTAGGGTATCCATGCCATATCTCAATTCTTAGAGGATTCTGAAATGATATCCATAAACAATGTTGTGCCTCCCCTCACAAGAAATGTATTTGATCACTTGGTAGCTAACCTCATCCCAGGGATATGGTACACTAGTCCTCCTAATTCCATTTTTGTCTTCAACAGGGGTTTCATTATCTTGGAAAAATTTCCTCTTGGCATCTTGGCCAATTATTTTCTCATCTTTATTCCAAGGCAACCCAAGAGGAAGGGTAGTGACCCTACTGATGAATTCAGGGGTTATTTCAATGGAGATGCCTCTAATGGTTACAATAGCATAAGTTCTTTTGTGAGGGACCAGAGAGAGAGCAAATTCATGGGAAATTTCATCATCAAACCCTCTAAACTTCTCAAAGGAATTCATCCAGTTTTCCCCTGTAAATATTTCCACCACTTGAGGATGTGAATGGAGTCTAGTGGAGTTAGTGGGCTCTTTTCTCATAAACCCCCCTGTCATACTACCTATACTTCTTTTCAAAAACCAGATATGGAGGTGGAGACAAATAATTTTGAGTGAAATTGAAAAA
Source organism: Pinus taeda (assembly GCA_000404065.3). Classification (NCBI taxonomy): domain Eukaryota; kingdom Viridiplantae; phylum Streptophyta; class Pinopsida; order Pinales; family Pinaceae; genus Pinus; species Pinus taeda. The sequence continues at coordinate 10,229 of APFE030607776.1, read as the reverse complement.
CAGAAGGGATTGTGTTTTCTTTTTAAACATAATTTTTTTTAAGTATTTCTACCCACTTAAAGACTCATTTTATCTTCAATTTAAGACCAACGCTTTCATATTTTGATATTCGACAGAGGGAATTCATGAACCCTACCTCTTCAGACTAAAATTCGTACCAAAAATTACTTTTCCTCCCTTCAAAATGACTCACTGCCCCACCTGTAGAAGCCCACTGTCCCTCTTATAGATTTCCTATAGGTGCTCCTGTAGAAGATGCCGAGAGCAAAAATATGGGGGAAATCAATGGAGGATGGTGGATATGAGGCTATGGTGGCATAAGAAGACTGTTGTGTGGCTGAATTACGAGGAGAAACTGAAGAAAAGGTGGTGAGAATATGCGGGGAGGAGTTCTCATTACCTTTTATGGTTGTTTTCAGTTATGAGTGTTGCGTTGTCAAGGTGTACGTTGCCCAGATTAGGACCGTTGATCCCCACCTGCTTGTTCATCATGACCCCCCCCATAATAATCCCCTCATTACTGCATCGGAGTAAACTCTTCCTCCCACTACTTGTCTGTTGTGGCCACCAACAACCCCCCTTCTTATTTAGTGTTATTACTAATACTAAATAAGTGGGGAGCCTTAGTCAAAAAATTTTAAAAATGAATTAGTGCATGTATTTCCTTTTTAATAAAACTTACCATCATAGACTTAGGAAAATACCTTTGAAAAATCTAAAAAACCTAAGTTTCATGATGAGGAAAGATAAAATCACTCCATAAGAAATATCGCATCGCATGCCTTAAAACGTACTTACGCTGGAAAATCGCAGAAAACGTCGATATGTGATGGCGCATATCGCAAAATCGCACCTTGCAAGAAATACATTAACATGAAATGGGCACATACTACGATTATGTGATATTGCTACCATGCGATATTGTGATATTGCGATATTGCGATAGAGCGGCAAAGCGATCTTACGAAAGAATAAAAGAGCGATATTGCAATATTGCGATCTTGCGATAATGCGATACAACGATCTGTGATATTGCAAAGCAAATCGTAAAATCGCTCCATCGCAAAATCTTTCGGCTCACTATTCAAGAAAGCTTTTTCCATAAATGAGACCTGGTTATGCGCTTTAATGCTAATTAATAAGTTAGTTGCCAGTTGTTAATGAAATATGGTTCTGTGTTTATTGAAGAGCCAGTTCACGTAAGGTGGTATACTTTTGCATGTCTTCGGCATTTAAAGCTTTCTCGTCATTGTTCCTTATCATTACTCTCACCTCACTTGTAAACTGCACGAACAAAGAACAAAGAAATATACAAAGCAGTATACAAGATACTATAGGGAAGAAAGGCAAGGCTCCGATGTCTGAAGATAAAGAAATGGCGCCCTTGTACACAGACACCACATGCAACAGAGACGCAGGTATTACCACTTGGGAAGGCATGTATAATCTGCTTGAGGAAGAGAATCCCAAGGTAATGGAGTTTACGGCTACTGCAAGTTCACAGGGTTCTTCTGAGGCATCAGTTACAAATTTAGCCTGTTCGTTCTTGCACCGGATAGCGGCGAGTCACAAAATTATCCCATACATAGACATGGTTAAATGGGTACTAGACAACGCTGACATTAAAAACAGGCAGTTTAAGACTCAGGTCAGGAACTTACGGAATCATTATTTTCACAAAATTTGAGCTTTACATCAACTAAAAGAAAACATGCAAGAGGCGAAAATCGCACCAAGGAAGCCTAGATCAAGAAATAGAGGCAGTTTTCGATGCGTGATTAACGTAATCGTGCATCACTGGGTGGAACTTATTCAAATGGAAAGTTTCTAATTGCTCAATCTCCTGTAAGCCCAGAAATTTGTGGGAAAAACACTAAAGGTAAAACATAAAACTTGAATCCGAAAATCAGTGGTAATGGTTAGAAATATCCTCAAAGTAGTATGTGTATAGGTACAACACTTACAAGAAGGATGGAGACAGAAGGCTCAAGAAAAGGCAGAATTAACTAAAAGATTAACTAAGTTGAATTGAGATTCTTACTAGACATATTTAGTAAAACTACACAGCCAGTATATGACTCTCAAAAGCCTCATCAATTCTGCCGAAAAGATGGCACCAGCTCTTGCTGATTCCATTTTCACATTGAAATAAAAGTTTGAAGTCGGCCAACCGACTCTTCTCAAGCAAATGCTGAATGCTTGCGATTTTAAGGAGCAGATACATAAATAGTTAGATGTTAGTTTTAGATTTAATTTTAGAAATAGTTTTTCTTTATTTTTGCCTAGAGAAAGGACGGCCATTTAAACCATATCCTATATTTTTGTAATAAGTTATTTTTAGATGTAGTTAGCAGTATTTAAACCCTTCTCATGCATTTAGAGAAGGGTCCAGAAATTTATCAAAAACTTGTCCTCAGAACATGCACTTTTGCACCCTCCGAGGAGGTTTTGATGAATGAATGGAACAGGATTTATTGATTTTTTCATTTAATATCTGCTACTGATGTTGCACTTTTGTACTCTTAGTGGATGTTGGATTAAGAAGAGATAAATCGTTATCGCTTGAAGCTCATGAGCAGAACTAGTTATAAATGGTACTTCTATCTCTTAACTATTTCTATCTCTTGTGTTAAAGTGATATTCAAGTTCAGTTGTTTATATATTAATGCGTGAATGCTTGAGTTATCATTTGGCAATTTTGTACGGTGATAGCTATTTATTTATGCTTAATGTATGAGTAGCTTACTATGCGATATGTTTTTCACAACTGTTTCGTCTAACTTTTTATGCGAAGTGGTTCATCTATATTGAATTCTTTTCTTATAACAGTTGAATGATCTTTATTACTGATTGTTATTTGAAATCATTTTAGATCACATAGCAGAAAGATTACATCCCGGGTTAGTATAGACTTAGATATTTCTGTTTATTAGAATACAATTGCATGTCATTAAATTAGAATTAGAATTAGAGCATCTTAATTAGGAACTGTTAGATCAGAAACATCAAATTCTACACACACACTCATAAATTGGGACACTGGTCCCATATCCTGAGTTGGACCCATCATACCAAACGAAAAAGGAGCTGCCAACCAAGGTCCGGACCGGGTGGGTATCCCCCTTGTTATAGACCCAATTTTTGGGGCTTCAACATATTTGGCACTAGAAGGGGGGCCTCGAACTATGAATGGCAAGTAAGTCTAAATGTAAATGCCATTCTGAGAGTAAATCACGCTCACCATCTCCCCCGACTTCTCCATTGCATTTAGAATCTTTAAATCCACAGCCAGAATTCTTAGGATCGACACTCGTTGCTACAAACCCTGACATTTTAGAACAATCTACTATTGAACCTCCCAAAGTTGAATCTTTGATTCACAAACTTCAGTGATTTTCTATATCTCCTCCAATATCTTGTACATCTCAAGGTAGCGTGACTTCGCAATATAACCCTGCTCATCCTTTGACCAGATTAAAGAGTGAAACGTTTAGTGTTCAGCCAACTGGGTTACCTCTACCTACTAGGAAGAGAGCAAGGAAATCACCTAAAGGGTCTGATAGCGATACTCTTTCACCCTCATCATCCATTTCAACTTCTTCACCGCGAAATCAACCATCCACTCCACCACTTCAGATCATTGTCCACCAGTCTACTGGTACTTCTACATCTCCTTCTCAATCATCCGGAGTCATAATATCCTCATCTTCTCAACCTCAGGGACCATCTTCTTCACTTCCCTCCATTAGTGGATCAGCGATGGCCCAATCTCCATGGAACAACCCAGGGGTAGTCTTAATGCCTACTCCTTTGAGTCAGCTACCACCCCATCCTGAAAAATGGCTGCCTAAGTTTAATCCTGAAGAAGGCATGCTAGCGTAAGAGCATATTAATAACTTTATGTTATCCATAAATCTTAATGGAGTTACTAACGAAGATGCTGTCGTTTGACTTTTTCCTTATACTCTTGAGGGAACAGCTGGATCATGGTATTTTTCATTACCATCTGGATCTATCACTAGTTGGGATATCTTCCAAGAACAATTCCTCATTAAATTTGGTGATGATGCGTCTATAGCAATGTTAATCAGTGACCTGTCAAACCTTAGGGTTGAGTCAAAAGAACCTATTAAAGATTTCAATTCACGTTCCAATAAACTGTTAAACAAAATTCCTACTGCTTCCAAGCCCAACGAAGAAGTGCGAAGTGAATGGTACATCACTTCTTTACCATCAAACATAGCAATCTTCGTGAACAGGGCTAACAAGACAACTCTAGCTGAAAATATGAAAGAAGCAATAGTTGTAGAGAAGCGTATTATAGCCCTTGAAAAGAAAACCGCGATGGAAGAACGGAAATCAAAGAAGGTTACTTTCAAAGAATATTCCAAGAAAAAACAATCGAAAGATCCATTCGATCTAGAAGGATTGCAAAAAGTTTTGAAGACCATGTCTAACGAGATGGTCGATATTAAGAAACAAATGGCAGAAACTTCTTCAAAAAAGTTGTATAGACCTTTTAAAAGAAACCCTTCGATTGTTTCAAAGCCCCCCAATGCTATTACGAGCACTGAATCCGAAGAAGAAGAAGAGGGAATCGCTATTGAAGGGAAAACTGATGAAGAAGAAGTTGTAGAGTTACAAGGAATGTGGGATTTCTCCTCCCATAAGAAGAAGATCAAGAAGCATCCCTGGTTATTACACGAAGTAGAAATCAGATTGATCCTCCTCAAACTACCCCTAAGCCAAAGAGCGCAAGCTCGATGACGAAGGATAAAGTCGCAGCCAAGAAAACGACACCCAAAGCGACTCAAACGAGCCCAGTCCGAACAAATTCATCTACTCCATCTAAAATGCTGATCGTTTTGGATGAAATGGAGTACAAGATTATAGAAGATATGAAAAATACTAGGGCCAACATCACTCTTTACGAATTGAGCAAGTTAAAACACCAACAAAAGATACTTTTGAAAGAATTACATGCTGTCCCAGTTGCACCTTTGCCTGCCACTATAATTTCTCAAGCTTCCCACGATATGGGAAGACCTCCGACTAATGTGATTAACAAAGTTGATCGAAACGACATCGCATTAATTGAAGGAAGATCGAGATCTCACACTCCCCCGTTTCTTCTTACTTATGAAATTTTTAATAAAAATGTGCATAATTTCTTAGTGGATTTGGGAGCTTCATTGAATATTTTACCAAAATCAATATGTACAAAATTGAACGTTCAACCGCAAAAATCTATTGTGCGCATAGTCCAGCTAGATCGATCGCAAGTTGAAGTGATTAGCAAATTAAATCAGGTTACCATAAGGCCGTCATCCAACCCAAAGGTATGTCAAGTTATCGACATTTTAGTTGCTGATATTCCATAATTTTATGGCTTAATTCTTAGCAAAGATTGGTCAGAAAAACTTCATGGATATTTCACAACTGACTGGTTACACATGTGGCTCCCTTACAATGGTAAACCTAATCAAATAAAAGTTGAACGAGAAAGACATCAGAAATACATAGTAACAGAGCTAGAGGGGGAGAATGAACCAATAGCATATAAAGATAGTATTATTGGCAATTACTCAGTAGATTCTTTCCTAAGGAATTTTAATGCTCATACGTCACCTTATTTAGAACATTCTGTTTTATCCCAAGTTGAAAACTTTTCTCAAACAAATAGTTCGAAATGTATTAATTTTTTAGATAGTCCCGTAAATAAATCTTTACTTTGGAAATTATTTTTTGATGGTTCTAAATCTAACGAAGGAGTAGGAGTAGGATGCGTGCTAGTTAATATAGAAGGAGATAAAACTATGTTAACTTGCCAACTCGAATTTGATTGCACCAACAATACCGTAGAATATGAGGCTTTAGTCCAAGGGTTGTACAAAGCAATCAAATTAGACGTCAAATACCTTCAAGTTTTCGGAGATTCTGAAATTGTAATCAGACAGGTACATAATACTATACATTGTTGATCAGGTCATATAAAACATTATCAATCTTTAGTTCAAGATCTCACTGAACATTTTATAGCATTTAATATTTCATCGATTCCCAGACTCCAGAATGCAAGTGCAGACCTTTTAGCTAACGTAGCTTCCAAACTTATCCCTTCAGAAGATTTTAGCCCTGATAGATTCTCAATAGAATTAATCTTTAGACCTTCTATTCCTGATAACATTACAAATTGGAGAATTTTCAACGATGATCCTGACATCGTGAGTTTTCTCACATCTGAAGGATCTTACACCAATTAAATAATTGACGAAGACCAACATGACCGACAATTGCAACAAGATAGCACTAACAATGCTATACCTAAGTCGGTAGTCAAGTTAGAATACCTTTATGATTTGAAAGATTCGTTTAAAAGATCTACCAATTCGAAACTCCAAAGTTCAACTTTGAACTACGAATTAATAAATCTAGGAACTGATACCAAACCACAGAACATCAATCTAGGCCTTGGCCTAGCTCCTGAAGAAAAAATAGCATATATTCGTCTTTTGAGGCAATACAAAAATGTTTTTGCTTGGAATTATGATGAACTTAAAACGTATGACACTTCCACCATCCAACATACTATTCCAATGATAGACGATTAAAAACCGGTCCAACAGAAGTTGAGAAAAATCCATCCCAATCTAGAAAACCAGATCAAATCTGAACTCAACAAGTTATTGAAAGCCAAAATAATCTTTCCCGTTCGACATTATAAATGGGTTTCCAATATGGTTCCCGTTAGAAACAAGAACAGAGATATTAGAATCTTCATTGACTTTCGAAATATTAATAAAGCCTGCCAAAAGGATAATTTTCCTTTGCCTCTTATGGAACAAATATTGCAGGCAGTCGCTGGGTCAGAATTAATGTCCTTTTTGGATGGATTTTCAGGATACAATCAGGTGTTAGTACATCCTGATAATCAATTAAAAACCACATTCAGAACAAAATGGGGCACCTACGCATATCAAAAAATGCCTTTTGGCCCGATCAATGTTGGTGCCACGTTTCAAAGAGCCATGGACATCGCATTCAAAGGTTTAGTTAATAAACCTGTGGTAATCTATTTGGATGATACAACTGTCTATTCCAAGAAATGAAGCAACCATCTTAGAGATTTAAAACAAATCTTCCAACGTTGTTTGAAGTATGGAATTTCACTTTACTCAAAAAAAGTCCTTTTTCGCATTAAGTGAAGGAAAACTTCTAGGATTCATAGTGTCAAAATCTGGAATTCACATTGATCCTGACATAATCAAGGAGATTTCCAAAATATCCCTACGTCACAACAAAAAAGCCATGCAATCTTTCCTTGGTCAGATAAACTTTGTAAAGAGATTTGTTCCATATTTTTCAAGAATTGTGTCTCCTTTACAAGAAATGATAAAAAAGAACTCAAACTTCAAATGGGGCCAAGACGAATATGAGGCATTCAATCTGATCAAACAAGCAATTGTGAATGCTCCAACTTTAGCAACTCCAAATTTTTCAGAGCCTTTTATTTTATATACATTTGCCTCTAACAGATCATATGCTGTGATACTCACTCAAGCTAATCAAGAAAAAGCAGAGGCTCTGATCGCTTTCTTCAGTTCAAATTTACAGGGGGCTGAATTAAATTATTCAGATGTGGAGAAACAAGCTTATGCTGTTTTCAAAGCAATCAAATATTTCAGACCCTTTCTACTCAAAACCCATACAAAAATCATTGTACCGTTTCCAGCGGTAAGGAATCTTTTAGTGCAAAAAGATGTGGGTGAGAAAAGACCCAATTGGGTTACTGCCTTACAGGAATATGATGTAGAAATAAAACCAGCAAGTATTGTAAAAGGTCAAGGCTTTTGCAAAATGCTGGCCGGAGCATCGCTTATATCTGAAATTCTATCTGCAGACATACAAATGTGCGAGGTAAAGCCTAAACGATGTTGAGTCATTATATGCCGATATCATTTATTATCTAAAGAATGGATATACTCCTTCACACCTCGATCATACCAAGAAAAAAGCTCTAAGGTTGAAATCCAAACAATATCAGCTCCTCAACGATGTTCATTTTAGAATAAATTATGATTTTGTTCTCCTTAGATGTCTTGAGGAATCTGAAACTAAAAAAGTTTTGCAGGAACTCCACGATGGTCCAGCAGGCGGAAACTATGCTGGAGATGCTACTGCACATAAAATCTCATGCGTAGGCTATTACTGGCCCACATTATTCAAAGACTTGCACAATTACGTGAGGAAGTGTCAAGTCTGCCAAACCACTGCTGGGACACAAAAGAAACCATCCTTGCCACTACAGCCAGTCAACATTGAGCAACCTTTTGATCAGTGGGGATTGGACATAATAGGTGAGATCATTCCTCACTCTTCTAAACAGCATAGATATATCCTGACAGCAACAGATTACTTTACTAAATGGGTAGAAGCATTTCCTCTCAAGACGGCTAATGTTGAACATATCATTGAGTTCATAGATCAATTTATAATCACCAGGTTTGGGTTTCCTTCCGCTTTAATGTTTGATAATGCATCATACTTTTCTGGAAACGCAATGACTGAATTCGCACTCAAAAGAGGTTTCAAACTTAAATATTCTGCCAATTACTACCCACAGGGGAATGGGTTAGCTGAATCTACAAATAAAAACCTAATCAGAATTATCAAACGAATAGTTGACCAAAATCATAAAAATTGACATAAGTCTTTAATATATGCTTTATGCGCAGATCGAATAACGCAAAAAGCCTCCATCGGCATTTCTCCATTCAATTTAGTTTATGGAAAAGAAGTGGTTCTTCCAACTCATTTAGCAATTCTTTCTCTGTCTTTAGTTCAATATATTGATGAAGTACCAACTTCCTCCTTACAGCTAAGGCAAATGGAAATAATTAATTTAGAAGAACAACGAGAACAGGCCAAAATAACTCACGCTCATCACCAAGCATTAGTGAAATCCTCTTTTGATTCAAACATGATGACCAGAAAAGATTTTCAGATGGGAGATCTAGTTTTAAAATGGGACAAGGCCCATGAGGAAAAGGGGAAACATACAAAATTTCAACAAATGTGGCTTGGCCCTTTCCAAATCATAGAAGTCATAGGTCTGTCCACTTTTATGTTGCAGGATTTAATAGGAAAGAGAGATTCTTTACCTGTTAATGGACAGATCCTTAAGAAATATTTTCCTTAGAAGATTATTCTTCTATTTTGTAAATTAGATTTTTATTTTCATAATAAAACAAGTTGTGAATGGTTACGTTAGGGATTTATGAAAAAGACACCAATTCTCTTTCAGATTTTGTTTTTCGCTTGTATAAATAGCAAATCTTTTAGAAAATTGATCTTTATTATTGAAAGATACAGTTAAAGACTATAGCCTAGAAATGATACTAGTTTCAACTTCGTAAAATTTGATGAAAACGACCTTTAGTGAGAATTTTTTTTATATCAGTGCAATGAAAGGTATCAATAACAAAACAAAGATTCTCTGTAAAGCAGCTCTGTCCAAAAAGCTCTACTATTGTCGTCTAGAGCTATCTTAAGGAAACAATGCCTTCCTCCCTACTTAGGAAATTACAACTTTCAGAGAAACAATCCAAGGGTGCACTTTATCTTAAAGAGTGAGAGGTCTCATCACAAGCCGACTGATTATAATCACAGATATTATAACTTGCTGAATTTGCCAATACTACATACCACAACAGGGCAATGACTCAAGATTGTTGCAATCAAAAAGCAAGGGGTCTCATCACGAGCCAGCTTGTTCAACAAAGTTATAAATGAAGTGAATGACTATGTCATAAATTGGCTATCAAACCAGGACATTGTTCTTTAAGGGTAGAAAAGAAAATCAAAGCAAGAAGTGTGGATATGGATTCTTCTTTGAAAATTGTATGTTTCTCTAAGTAGGATACAGGATCATTGTTGGGTAACAGGTAACCTTGTCGAGGCTATGAACACCTGTTGGCAGCAGAGGCTATACCTACGACAAATGAGCATATTTAAAATTGATTTATAGGGAAGGCTTTGTTTTATCTTTATAAACCAAGTAATGATTGATGTAGATACAAGGACTAGATTGAGGAAGAAAATAATCAAAGTTGAAAATAGAAGAAACAAAATATCATTGACAGGTTAAAGCATAATGTACTTTATCTTTCTATAATAAAGTTTAACTTTCTGGAAAATTTTCTATTTTGGAAGTTTTAGAAAATTCAAAA
>APFE030607772.1:0-11327 GCA_000404065.3 Pinus taeda | reverse complement strand
ACAGAGCGTACAAGTACGCAGGCACAGTGTGTTTGGGATGCGTACACGCAGGCAAGGTAGAGAGAACCTGCGTACCCAGAGATAAACATGTTTTTCAGTGACTTTCTCTCTTTTTGAAGTTTGACATGAAGAGAAGAGGTATGAGGCTTGACAAGGAGGATAATATGACTATTGATGGAGTCATATTAACTGCAGATAGTCATGGTGACAAATTTCAGTGTAACACGAACCTTTGAATGCCACTTTTCAAAAATTGGGAGAGGTCCCCAATATTTAATGCTAAAATATGGGTCAAACCGCCACATGTTCTCTTTAGATGAATCGAATGCCCACATATTGCAACGATTTCCACGTTACATCTTCCATGTGTTTATCACCACATCATACATATACTGATACCTTTAATTCATCTGAAGAAGGTTTTATCATAAAACAGTGACTTATATAAACAACTCAATGTGGCCATCAACTATCTGATGCGAATATACCATTTTCCTGAAAATATTGTTTCCATTTCCACTTTACTCCATGACAACATACACTATCTATTTTGAATACATGCATTAGAAATGGCAGTGATGATGTCCCATTGACGTCTGAGAAGATTCTTTTGACACCATTAAGATGATAATAACAACTGGATGTCATTGAAGGCATCTTTATGAACACAAGGCCCTAGGGAGCATGCTAATTTCAAATGTCCAGTAAAGGTGTAGCTTTATACAAATGGGCATGCCGTATTATAGCAAACACAAAACTCTGTTGACTTTTCTAGCAAAACAAATAATTTGGCTAAAGCCAAGATTTTCCACATCAACCAAAAGCTAATAACAATCAAAGCCATTAGTGCAGATGTAAATATCTGAAACATATACCAATGCACATTGAACCAAGAAATTGATAATTTTACTGAGCCACGTCCCAGCGCCACACACTACCATCGTCACAGCAGCAGAGAGTGGTACTTCCATCATGAGATATAGCTGTATGTCTAATAGGATGTTTGCAATGTGGATTTGATAACCTGTTAATTAAATTAGGAGGGCTCGACTGTAATTCTCAAACATAAACTTTTCCTTCCCTGTTGCCAACTGCCATAGAATTATAGTGGAAATCGCATGAAAACTTGATAAACCAAATGTCACATCCTGGCACTGGATACTTCTGTAGGATGTCCACAACTCCATCACTAGTACTTTGCTCCTTGTTGTAAGGCTCCCACAAAACTACTTCATTGTCCACACTCTTTGATAGGATGAAACTGCCAAGCCATCTAGTGCAATCCACATAGTTTGAATGCACTGCAGCAATAAAAACAGGAAACTGCACATACTTCGTGGGGAATTTCGATGGCAAATCCGTCCAGGTAAATGACTTCTCAACATAGGTCTAAAACTCTTTCATAGACCAGATCTTGACCGTGTTGTCCATGCCACAGCTTGCAATACGATACACATCTACACTGAGAACTTCATTGCGATGTCCCCCAGCTCCAGAAAATATCAAAATGCATATTCCAGTTTGAACATTCTAGAGTCATATAGATTTATCTTTGCTAGTAGATAAAATAAGGGAAGGTTTCAATGCTTGGGTCCTTATTTCATTCAAATAATCTCCATGGCCAATGAAATTCTTATGGACCTTTTCATTTGCAACATCAATCACTCGAATTATACCATTGTGACCACCTGCAACTAATAATGGTGAACAATTCACATCGCATGCCCAACTTAATGTGTAAAATGATTCATCCTTATCATCGTCAACATATGCCTGCAAAATAGAAATAGCACCTCCTTCCAAGCATTGGTAAATGGTCACCTTTACAGGTCTACGAATATCACAGCCATTATAACACTTCTAAATCATTACAGATTTCCATCATATCTACACAAGTGAGGAAGCCGCCCCCATAGTGATTATCATCTTCTGAGCTTGGCGTGCAGCCCACTGATTCAAAATTCCAGATTGTCGTTTTCTTACAGCAAAAGACTCTGTCGATTCGATACTACTCGATGTATGATGCCTGCATAAATGCTTTGAAGAGCCTATAACTGATATTGATGATGATGTCGCACTTGCAATTGAAGCATACGGGCATGGAATTGGATGCAAGAGCAACAAATTTCTGGGCTCTGTTGCTATATGGGTAGCACGCTTAACCCAGTGCGCCGCGCGCTCCCTATGCACCGTGCACCTTCCTGTATGGGTTGCGCATTTAAAAGTTGCACCAATTTCCACCAAAACGCACACGACCACTGCCATTTTCCTTCATTCCTCCTGGTACATCTAAAAATAACTTGAAATGGAAATATTTTATGATGGATTGCACTGTTTCACCACTGGGTTGCCATTCTAATGTGTTTAAAGAAGGCAGAATATTCTCTTCAAGGTGTCCATGTAGACTACTTTGTGGAAGAAAGTAATTATACTTATAGAACCAAACACCTTCATTTTTTAGCCATGTAGGACTTTGACCTGCATAAAGAAGCTCCCCAATCTGCCAATGGAAAACTTGTAACACACCAGTTACAGACTCTATGAGTTCCTATTTCTCCCAGTTCGAAACACACAAACAATTGCACTCAATTTTTGGAAAGTTGGGTTGTTTGGAAATTTCTTCCTTCATGATGGCTATGTGATCATATACATGGGCCACGCGCACCTTTTCTACTTTCTATCCATCCTTACTCATCTTGAAGGCTCTAATTATCCCCTTCCAATGATAACTAATATATCCAAAACATTGCCATTTTACTCTACGCTTTTGTTTTATTAAAGGCTCTATTGTAACCCAAGAACCAACTGATAAACTCAAAGGAATTCATGTCTCATTAAAACAATGAACTCTATGAACAACATTCAGATCTGCAACTTCCATGAGGTCCATAATTTCTCCTTCTCCAGGTAAAGTAATTGCCTTTGCTATGAACTCTTTGTCCAAACTCGAACTGCAGCAAATACTTCTTCGTCCATTAACAAATTTTGGGTCCACACTCATAGGTTGATTATGTTGTGCCTTATCTACGAGAGAGAGCATGATTTTTCTTGCCAATGTCTGGCCAGCTACAAGCCACACATGGTTCACTTTCAAGATTATAACCATCAAACTCCTACAACAACTGAGCATGTTGTATAATTTGGCATTTCTGGCATTTGGATGCAAAACTCTATTTTGTTTGATTTCGTTTTGTCTCTGATTGCATGATGATGTTCTTTTGATTGCACTTTTGCAGTGATAAGAGCTTGAAGTTGCTGCCATTTGAAGAGCTAGAGAATTTAAAACATTTTGACACATCTGATGATTTCTTCTTCAAAATGGGGTTTTGAAGAAGAATCAATCTTGCATTGATAACCATCTTGAATATAAACTCACTGAACCTTCTTCTAGCATGTAGGCATCCTTTGACATGTTTAAAGACCAATTATAAGACCTTGACTCTGAAATGACTCTTTTCTGGACCATAGTGACATCAGTGACTGCACATAACAAGGAAAGAACTTTGGAGAATTTGATTGGAGCGCACTGACAAGACGGAGTCTAACATTGGCTCCAATGGGGATGGCAGCTGCCACTTCTTGGAGGTGCCAAGAACCGGAGAGATTTGGGAGAGCAGACAGTGCCGCTGTCCATTGGGCGATGGAGTCATCATTTCGACAACCAACATAGACTTTGACACATTTATTGACTAAACTAACTAAAATGATTGAAAAATTAACTCAGTAAAGTTCAAACTAAAACGGTAATGAAACTAGAGCAAAATGCTGCCTTTGGCTGCTTATTTATTTACAAAAGCTACCCTACTTTGCTGTAAAAGCAATAGATCAGGTAATACTGAAATGCTAGATCAACCATTCAAGTAAACCTGAGAATGATTCTGCTTGAGAATGCTTCCACTAGGACACAGATGTAATTGTTGGCAGTCCTCTATGCACGTAATGAACCTGGTCACATAGAAGACAGTCAGATCTATAAATAAAACTAAAAAACATTGCCATGTATGTTGGCATTGGATGGCGAAAGCCAGACTCTGTTGGCTGCCCCAATTCTGCAATACATATTTCCAGCTGCACACTGTCAATGCAAACATCTGTAGGCAACTTTATTATTTCTTTCTTTGATGGAGGAAGAGTTTCCAAGAACTTTTTAGGATCTTGGAAATCATATGAATGGATCTTCTCATTCAAATACTAAATCTCCTTCTCAAACTTTTCAACAATTAACTCATAGACACCAGTTTTAGTTTCAAAAGAAAACTTCGGAGATTTAAAACATTGAAGCAAAGAACTGAAAAATTCTTCATTAATTTCAATATCCAGTAACCACTCTCTAACTTCGTTTACAGCTTCACAAAGTGCAAGGTTTGCCACATACCATACCACTGCATAAATGGATCAGTGAGCACTGGAATGTCTGGATCGAGTTGGATTCGCAAGGTGAATGTTTCAGCCTTCATATTTGTCTGACTGATGTCCACCATCAGCAACAGATCTGCAACTTGATTTCATGTACTGGGACAAGAGAATCAACAAGTCGAATGTGGCATCAACAACAAACCATCTTCCCCAGTATGGTCGCCACTATGTTAGTACTTGAATCTGCCTTAGGCCGAGGAAGACGAGGTTCAAGGCAACATCAAACCAAGCTCAGCCTCGTAGCTAGCCCTACGAGGACAGGACAGGGCTATGTCTGGGTCTATCTCGGCAGAAAATTCTTCAAAGGGGCTGAGATGACCAATAAGGAATACTGATTTTAGGTTAGTAAATTGATAGAAAGGGTTTTTTTTTATAAACAATTGGGTTTTTTGGGCCAGCCGAACAGCTTGAACAGGGAAATATAATTAAAAACACATATTATCTCCTCAGGCAAGACAGGCAAGAAATTTAACAGCACTTATGAAATGATGTGGAGTGGGTGAACTGTTTGAGAGGTTGACAAGGGCATAGAAGATGGATCCTTGTCTAACAGAAGAAAACATTTAATATGAAAACTTCCTCAAGACAGAGAAAATTACTTGGATTCTCCCTTTCTCACTTAAAAGAATTCATTTAGAAATGATTAGGAAATAAAAGGAAAACATTACGAGATTACATATGAAACAGTATAAGAAACATATGTCAAATGTCATACCATAGGAATCTCAGAAGTCAGAGCTGTATTGTTTCATGAAATCCCTGTCAAAAATTGTACAATGAAACTTTATTCTCTCCTCCACCAGCTCTCAGAATTCTCTATTACAAATGATTTCTCAACACATTAAATAAAATATCCTAGGAGAAAACAGATCGACCCAAAACAAGGGCGTTGTTTCACCTGAAGCCATGAAGATAGAAAAGAATCTTCGATCTGCTCTAAAGATAGAAAAGCCTCCCATTATTCCATCTTGAGGATTTCTAATGACCCATAAAAACTAATCCTGGAGCGTAGACTAGCTAAAGACAAAAATAAGTAATCGAACCTTTGAATGCCACTTTTCAGAAATTGGGAGAGGTCCCCAATATTTAATGCTAAAATATGGGTCAAACTACTACATGTGCTCTTTAGATGAATCAAATGCCCACATATTGCAACAATTGCCACGTTACATTTTCCATGTGTTTATCACCACATCATACATATACTGATACCTTTAATTCATCTGAAGAAGGTTGTATCATAAAACAACAACTTATATAAACAACTCAATGTGGCCATCAACTATCTGATGCGAACAGACCATTTTCCTAAAAATACTGTTTCCATTTCCACTTTACTCCATGACAACATACACTATATGTTTTGAATACATGCATTAGTACTGGTAGTGATGATGTCCCACTGACGTCTGAGAAGATTCCTTTGACTCCATTAAGATGATAATAACAACTAGCTGTCATTGAAGGCATCTTTATGAACACAAGGCCCTGGGGAGCATGCTAATTTCAAATGTCCAGTAAAGTGTAGCTTTATAAAAACGGGCATGTTGTATTATAGCAAACACAAATCTCTGTTGACTTTTCTAGCAAAACAAATAATTTGGCTAAAGCCAGGATTTTCCACATCAACCAGAAGCTAATAACAATCAAACCCATTAGTGCAGATGTAAATATCTGAAACATATACCAATGCACATTGAACCACGAAATTGATAATTTTACTGAGCCACGTCCCAGCGCCACACACTACCATCGTCACAGCAGTAGAGAATGGTACTTCCATCATGAGATATAGCCATCTGTCTAATAGGATGTTTGCAATGTGGATGTGATAACCTGGCAATTAAATTAGGAGGGCTCGACTGTAATTCCCAAACATAAACTTTTCCTTCCCTGTTGCCAACTGCCATAGAATTATAGTGGAAATCGCATGAAAACTTGATAAACCAAATGTCACATTCTGGCACTGGATACTTCTGAAGGATGTCCACAACTCCGTCACTAGTACTTTGCTCCTTGTTGTAAGGCTGCCACAAAACTACTTCATTGTCCACACTCTTTGATAGGATGAAACTGCCAAGCCATCTAGTGCAATCCACATAGTTTGAATGCACTGCAGCAATAAAAACAGGAAACTGCATATACTTCATGGGGAATTTCGATGGAAAATCTGTCCAGGTAAATGACTTCTCAACATAGGTCCAAAACTCTTTCATATACCAGATCTTGACCGTGTTTTCCATGCCACAACTTGCAATACGATACAAATCTACACTGAGAACTTCATTGCGATGTCCCCCAGCTCCAGCAAATATCAAAAAGCATATTCCAATTTGAACATTCCAAAGTCGTACAGATTTATCTTTGCTAGCAGATAAAATAAGGGAAGGTTTCAATGCTTGGGTCCTTATTTCATTCATAGAATCTCCATGGCCAACGAAATTCTTATGGACCTTTTCATTTGCAACATCAAGCACTTGAATTATACCATTGTGACCACCTGCAACTAATAATGGTGAACCATTCACATCGCATGCCCAACTTAATGTGTAAAATGATTCATCCTTATCATCGTCAACATATGCCTGCAAAACAGAAATAGCACCTCCTTCCAAGCATTCGTAAATGGTCACCTTTATAGGTCTACGAATATCACAGCCATTATAACACTTCTAAATCATTATGGATTTCCATAATATCTGTACAAGTGAGGACGCTGCCCCCATAGTGATTATCATCTTCTGAGCTTGGCGTGCAGCCCACTGATTCAAAATTCCAGATTGTCATTTTCTTACAGTAGAAGACTATCGATTCGATACTACTGGATCTATAATGCCTGCGTGAATGCTTTGAAGAGCCTATAACTGATATTGATGATGATGGCGCGCTTGCAATTGAAGTGTATGGGCATGGAATTGGACGCAAGAGAAACAAGTTTCTGGGCTCTGTTGCTATATCGGTAGCACGCTTAACCCAGTGTGCCGCGCACTCCCTATGCGCCGTGCACCTTCCTGTATGGGTCGCGCGTTTAAAAGTTGCACCAATTTCCACCAAAACGCACATGACCACTGCCATTTTCCTTCATTCCTCCTGGTACATCTGAAAATAACTTGAAATGAAAAGAGTTTATGATGGATCGTACTGTTTCACCATTGGGTTGCCATTCTAATGTGTTTAAAGAAGGTAGAATATTCTCTTCAAGGTGTCCATGTAGACTACTTTATGGAAGAAAGTAATTATACTTATAGAACCAAACACCTTCATTTTTTAGCCATGTAGAACTTTGACCTGCATAAAGAATCTCCCCAATCTGCGAATGGAAAACTTGTAACGCACCAGTTACAGACTCTATGAGTTCCTATTTCTCCCAGTTCGAAACACACAAACAATTGCACTCAATTTTTGGAAAGTTTGGTTGTTTGGAAATTTCTACCTTCATGATGGTTGTGTGATCATATACATGGGCCACACGCACCTTTTCTACTTTCTGTCCATCCTTACTCATCTTGAAGGCTTTGATTATCCCCTTCCAATTATAATTAATATCTCCAAAACATTGCCATTTTACTCTACGCTTTTGTTTTATTAAAGGTTCTATTGTAACCCAAGAACCAACTGATAAACTAAAAGGAATCCATGTCTCATTAAAACAACGAACTCCATGAACAACATCTAGATCTGCAACTTCCATGAGGTCCATGATTTCTCCTTCTCCAGGTAAAGTAATTGCCTTTGGTATGAACTCTTTGTCCAAAATCAAACTGCAGTGAATACTTCTTCGTCCATTAACAAATTTTGGGTCCACACTCAAAGGTTGATTATGTTGTGCCTTATCTACGAGAGAGAGCATGAGTTTTCTTGCCAATGTCTGGCCAGCTACAAGCCACACATGGTTCACTTTCAAGATTATAACCATCAAACTCCTACAACAACTGAGTGTGTTGTATAATTTGGCATTTCTGGCATTTGGATGCAAAACTCTGTTTTGTTTGATTTTGCTTTGTCTCTGATTGCATGATGATGTTCTTCTGATTTTGCTTTTGCAGGGATAAGAGCTTGAAGCTTCTACCATTTCAAGTGATGGAGAATTTAAAACATTTTGACACATCCGATGATTTCTTCTTCAAAACGGGGTTTTGAAGAAGAATCAATCTTGCATTGATAACCATCTTGAATATAAACTCACTGAACCTTCTTCTAGCCTGTAGGCATCCTTTGACATGTTTAAATACCAATTATAAGACCTTGACTCTGAAATGACTATTTTCTTGACCATAGTGACATAAGTGACTGCGAATAACAAGGAAAGAACTTTGGAGAATTTGACTGCAGCGCACTGACAAGACAATGTCTAACAGGTAAATCAGCATATTTGTTGAAATGGTTTCTCACAACCATGAGGCTCTTTCCCCCTTTTATGTGAAACTTGATTGTAAAGGACCCATTGATCCTTGGCCTAATCCTCCTCCTGAAGGATTTTCTATATTTAGTGAAATGATGTTGGATTTGAGTTGATTTATTCCTTCGATCTTGGTCTTGATTCTCACTTCCTTTTCCATGATCTTAATGGGTCTACTAACCCATGTTCCACTCTGTCAAGTTCATCCCATGATGTTGATATGGGCCTTGCCTCTCCACCCACATTAGACATCACTCTGACAATCCCAAATGACTCCCTTGATATTAAGTTACCTATAGATAAGCCCATCTTCGTGGTCATGGATTCACACAATAAACTGAGGAATAATATGCCTCATGATGCCTCTACTCTCTGGAGAATGGAAATGATGGATATTGGCACTAGAAATATTGAATTGGGTCAGGGGGCATTTCTTGAGTCATCTAATGAAGTACCACCCTTGGACCAAGTCAAGTCAAGGGTTTATAACATTGAAATTTCCACTATGTTGTCAGCTCTAACTCCCCTGTTGACAAATGTCTCATACCGTCTTCTTGTCTTAATCATCATGGAATTGTCTTAGCTTGTGATACCATTCAACCTTTATGTCCTTGGGTCATTCTTGATAATGCTATGGTTCTAAACTATCCTTGGAATCGTCAGCCTTTAGGAACATGGAAGTTCAATTGGATGTGGTGTGGCACCATGTTGGTGCGCCATATGTTGTTGACAACTGCACATGAGTTCATACATGTCAATTGGAATTATTGGCATATGCCTAGTAGTGGGAACTAAATTTCACAACCTATAATACCATGTCATGTTTTGTAAAAGCGTATATAATCTATCTTTAAAAAAAAATCATAAAATTCTCTCATTACTGCTCTGAGGTATATCGTTGAAACTAGCATATAGGATTAGGGTTCACCGATTTATCCTTGCATTGTTGGCCTTTTCCATTTCCATTTCACTTTTCCTTAGGGACCACCCTTCCAAGTTGCAACATTAACCACTACTTTTTTCATGTCGTAACTTGTGCAATAGATCTTGTCCTCCATGGGCACTTGAGAATAACATTCAATTGTTGTTTTGATGCACATGTTGCATTTATTTGTAGGTTTGGGGTTCCTCTTTAGTACCCACCATAGCATCATTAATGAGCCTCACATCCCTCTTTTTCTATCTGTTTTCCCATCATCCTATCAAGGGTCCGCACACTCTTTTTTATCATGTTGCTTTATGGTTTCCTATGCTTATGGTCCCCAATGTCTTTCCATATGATTTCATGCTAATGCTTGCTTTCATTCTTCTCGAACTCTTGCCTTTTCATTACCTTTGTTTCCATCTTGTAACCTTCCATCACCTTTCAAAGAGAGCACTATGATGAGTGGACTTCCATTTTCAGAGACTTTTCCACTACTTTCTTCTTTTCTTAGGTGGGTTTGAAGTGTCACCCTTTGAACTAGATGCATAGCATTATATTACTCGTATCTTTGGAATTAGCTTGCTTTTGGCCTTATTTTTATGCTCGTAAAAAATTGAAAATCCCAATCTCATTTTGCTATATTTTCATGCTTTTAAAATTTATATGAAAATTCCAAGTCCATTTTCGCCTCCTTTTTATGACTTGTTAAACGCATGAAAATCCCAAGCTTATTTTTGACTTTCACTCTTGTAAAAGCTATTTGAAAATTCTAGGTTCTTTCAATCTTTTCCTTCTCATTATTTAAATTGAAAGTCAAAAATTAATCTCCTCCATTCTCAAGCTCATAAAATCTTGAGAAGGACATAAGTGTATTTTTTCTCTTTTTTAGCCCCACTATAAAATTTACAAAAGAGGAACCTATTGAGCTTACCTATTTTCTCTTTCGTCCTCATTAAACTATGAAGTGTGTTAGCACTCTGTAATTTTCCTAGGGTAAGGAAGAAAACTACAAATGTATCCCTTCCAGTTTCAGAGAGGTCTCTTTCTGTATGATTTAATTTATGCTTTAAATATTTTAGCCTAGATATCAAAGTTTGAGGTGGGTTTTCCAAAATTTTGGTTGAAAGATGTTGGAAAAGTCCATTGGGCATGGAGTTATAAACTAATGGGTAATAAATTACAAATTGACAGAGTAGTTGTAAGAGGGCAAGGTAGGAAAAATCTTGGATCTTAAGATATGTATGGTGCGGTTGAGATGAAA
Organism: Pinus taeda; assembly: GCA_000404065.3. NCBI lineage: Eukaryota > Viridiplantae > Streptophyta > Pinopsida > Pinales > Pinaceae > Pinus > Pinus taeda. The sequence goes on along the minus strand of APFE030607772.1, from coordinate 326 downwards.
AAGTGGATGATCAGTTAAATACAAAGCATATTTAAATGAATTTTATATTTAATATCACGAGGAAAACATTCAGGTTATTTAGAAAAAGCCAAAGAAAAGTACACTTAAGTAAATTCAACTCTTAATCTTCTTACAACGGTCAGGAGGGAAATGTAGGAATTTACAGGGTAAGTTCCTCAGAAAGAACAGTAAAAGGACATCGCTCACAACCAGATCTCAAATCAATACACCAGTATTTTTGACATGGTTAAAACCCTCAAAGAGGGAAACAGTCCATGGCCTGAGCCAACGTGGCCACTTCAGGCAATTTATTAATCAAAGAATGA
>APFE030607768.1:44784-62541 GCA_000404065.3 Pinus taeda | reverse complement strand
AATTTTCAAACTGGATCCATAAATATCAAATGATCATCAAGTACCAGTAAGTCACCCAGATAACCAAATCCACAATAACAGAAAACTAAACCCAAAACACCTTCTGTGGCATCTCCTGTGGCGCCTCCTGCGGCGTCTCCTGCGGCGCTTCCTGTGGCGTCTCCTGTGGCGCCTCCTGTGGCGTCTCCTGCGGCACCTTTTGTGATGTCTCCTACGGCGTCTCCTGCGGCACCTTCTGTGGCGTCTCCTGTGGCGCCTTCTGCGACGTCTCCTGTGGCGCCTCCTGCGGCGTCTCCTGCGGTGCCTCCTGCGGCGTCTCCTGCGGCGCCTCCTGCGGCGTCTCCTGCGGCGCCTCCGCACTTCCGCAGCTGCAGTGCTCGAGAGATCACCCTTCACAGATTCACTTCCCACTTCACTTTCATATAGATCGAGATTTTGAAACAATAACCCAATATTTCAGATCTTAAGATATTCAACCCAAAAGCATACACAAGCCAAATGATCTCCTTTGCTTTATATAGGCAAGCTCTTCCTCAAATCATGGACCAATACCACGGGCCAAATCCATAACAAACCAATACTATCAACTCAATACTAGGGATCAACACTTCTGTCGAGATTCCATGGTCCAAAAACCATAGGTTCAAATTCCAAGGACTAACTACCATGGACCAAAGGTAAGTTTTCCCACATGAAATAAACGTTTCTCTGCATAAAATTCCGTCAACTTTTCTCCACATGAAATAAACTTTTATAAACTTTTCTCTGCATAAAATTCCGTGAACTTTTCTCCTGCATACTTCTTAATTCTCATCATATTGAGAGCCATGTCATGGGTGTTGCCATCAAGTACAACATCTGTAACATATAACCATACCAGAAACATAATGCCAACAGATAAAGGGAAAAAACCTGAAGAAAATACATGGGTTCACAAGGCCCCTAAAAAGCAACCTGAGTTTGACTTGGAATGTGCAAAGGAGATGTTTATGGAAGCTAAGAAGAGCTTCGCGGAGGTCTCTACTTTAGGTAGTAAGGATCAACCTAAGCCAGAAATGGATCCCTCTATGCTAAATACCTTTTTAGAGACATGCATAAAGCTGTTATGCAAAAATAAGGTAGTTAACGGATCACAAGAGCTTCTAACCAGGTGCGCAGGGTCAGGTGAACCGCACGTCGTCCGCAAACTCGGAAGGCATACTTTGCACACCGGGCGGGAAATGTAATTAATAGTGCAGATTTGCGACTTTGAGATGGATCAAGTCATCCTGGACTTGGGTTCGGATGCGAATGTTCTACCTAAACAGACATGGGAATGCATGGGTAGGCCCGCATTACAGTGGTCTCCTATTCAATTACGGATGGAGAACCAACAAAAGATCTTGCCCATGGGGAGATTGCAAGGAGTAGCAGTGGATATAGAAGGTGCGAGCACACAAATGGACTTTGAGGTAGTAGAAATTGTGGATGACAGCAACCCTTACCCTGCGTTGCTAGGAATAGACTGGGCCACAAATATGAATGGAGTCATCAACTTAAAGAAGCAGAAAATGATATTTGAGAAAAATTCCCTACGCGTAGTCATTCTACTATATCCAGCTGAAGGAGCACGCTAAACTGAGCCCGTGCACGATGATGGAAGTGATGATAGCTTGGATTGTATCTACAAAATAACTACATGAGATCAAGATTGGGTAAATCCAACTGCAGAGGGGAGAATACCATGGGAGCACGCAGATTCCTACCCCTCAGATTTAGACGAAGATGAAGAAACGCTGGCATAATCAGTTGAACGAAACGACAATGTTGAATTGCAACATGATGACTAGGTCACTGCATTGCGTAACAACCCAGGCTTGAGATCTACAGACATATGATGGACTGACAACGGTGGATGAATTCTTGAACAAGTTTGAAAGTGTAGTACCGGAGCAGCAGTGGTTCGAAGCATTAAAATGGGTGCTACGGGCAACACCTGCGTGTTGGTGGGGAACACATCAAGGCACTTTTGAAAACTAGTGTGACTGCAGGAGGATGATGCGGCTACGGTTTGGGGAACCAGAACTACGAATAATATATAAATACGACGGACGTGATGACCCACGTGCACACCTCATAAAATGGACCAAGGCCTATGGAGAGGAACCTCAGCCTGAATGGGTGCACTTATTCTACCATACCTTGGATGTCATACCCAGGAACTAGTATACTGAGACAGAACTCCGACAAGGTACGGACAAGTGGGATATCATGCGCGAAGGATTTTTGTTAACATTTACATTTGAAGACCAATGGGCCGATACCGTTGATGATGCGCTACAAGTTGTGAAGGCCGTTATCTTCAAAATACCACAGGAAACATAGGAAGTAGTTCAACCAATATGGGAAGCCCAATTAAGTCATGCACTCGAATGCTATAATGTACAGGTAGAGGAGGATGATGACGACCTCCGAAACATTAATGTTTTGGAAACATAAGGAAGTCGCGAAGTTCACCGACCATTAATTGAGGACCCCAACATCACAGCGCCACTAAAAACAAAGCAGGTAAATATTGGTATCGAGGCAGAGCCGAAGTACGTGACACTTGGGGACTATTGGGATGATGACACGGTGGATACAGTCATCGAGTTACCTCATGAATATTAGGAATTATTCCCGACCAAAATCACGGAGTTAAAAGGGATCCTTGGTGACCTAGGATTGATGAAGATAACTCTAAAACCAGACGCGAAGCTAGTTAAGCGGCGGTCATACCGGTTAAATCCAAAATATAAAGAAAAGGTCCGTGAAGAGTTAGACAAAATGCTTGTAGCAGGAATAATTGAACCAGTGGAAGAATCTGAATGGGTAAGTCCTATGGTCGTACAGGAGAAAAAACAGAAGGGTGAAATTCAGATCTGCGTGGACCTCAGGAAGCTCAATGATGCATGTGTTCATGATCCATTCCTGACGCCATTTACAGATGAAATAATGGAAAATGTTGGTGGACACGAAGCCTACTCATTTCCGGACGATTCCTCAGGGTACCACTAGATCAAAATCGCGTCGGAGGATAGCAATAAAGCAACTTTCGCAACCAAATGGGGCTGTTTTCAGTACACTGTTATGCCCTTTGGATTGAAGAATGCACTGACAATATTCTCGCGCATAGGGTAGCTGCATTCAACGAATTCCTACATAAGTTTTTGGAGGTATATTTTGATGATTGGATTGTATTTCGGTTAGTTAAGAACCATATAGCGAGCTTACGGTTGATGCTAGATACTTGTTGCCGACACCAAATTGCCCTGAATCTCAAGAAATGCACCTTCTTCATCCCCTTTGGACATTTTCTAGGCCATGTGTTCTGCAGACAAGGATTGATGGTGGACCTGGCGAAGATAGCTATTATTCTCAATCTGGAAGCACCGCAAAGTGTTAAACAACTACGCGCCACGTTGGGACATACTGGTTACTATCGAAAGTTCATTAAGAGCTACGCACAAATCATGGCACTAATGGAACAGTTGTTAGAAAAGGACGCTACATATTGTTGGAATGAGGAATGTAAGAGAAGTCTGGAGGTTCTCAAAGGAAAAGATGGAATCCGCTCCTATTCCGGTCCTTCCAAAATGGGATATTGAATTTCATGTGCATGTTGATGCGTCATGTATCGCACTGGGCATTGAACTTACGTAGGAAGGTGCAGAAGGCATTGATCACCGATGGCTGTCCAAAGCTGAAAAGAACTATTCTACTACTGAGCGTGAAGGACTGGCGATGGTATACGCACTCCAGAAATACTGCCACTATCTGCTGGGTGGGCACTTTAAGATGTACACTGATCATTCCACGCTGAAATACTTAGTGAATAAGCTTGTGTTGGGGGGGTGCATATGCAGATGGTTGCTCCTATTTCAAGAGTATGACTTTGAGATCATCGTAAAACTAGGACGCTTAAATGCGGGACCACATCACCTGTCCAGAATTGAGACTGGCGAGGAGCCAACAAATTTGGAGGAAGGACTACTTGATGCACAGCTCTATGCTGTGCGAGTTGTGGATGGCCACTTCGAAGATATAATCCATTTCTTAACCAGAGGGGCCGCACCATAGGGATATTCAATCCAACAGAAGAAATAATTGGTGATACGAGAGGCGTATTTTTCTGTCATCGTCGGGCACCTCTATAAAATGGGAAATGACAAGATATTACGAAGATATGTACCAGAATTTGAACGAGAACAAATCCTCACAGAAGCACATGGGGGTTTGTATGAGGACAATATGAGGGACAATCAATCGCATAAAAGATTCTTCGCACTGGACTATGGTGGCCAACCCTAAATGAAGACTCGAAAGCATACTGTCGCGCCTGCGACGTATGTCAACGGACTAGGAAACCATCATGAAGGGATGAGATGCCACTCAATCCATAGATGATGCTACAACCATTTGAAAAATGGGCTATATAATTTGTAGGGTCGTTCAAGCCTCAGGGGAAAATGGGTGCGCGCTACATCATCACCGTGACTCAGTACCTGATGCGATGGGTGGAAGCACAGCCGGTTAAGGACTACACGGCGGCCATGAATACGAAATTTTTGTTCGAAAACGTGCTGACACGGTTTGGATGTCCGAAAATTCTCATAAGTGATCGTGGAAGGCATTTCGTAAACGAAACTATCAACACACTCACCAAAGAGTTCCATATGTATCATCCGCAGAGCACGCCATATCATCTGCAAGCCAATGGGACAATAGAAGCCTTTAACAAAATTCTAGAGCATGCATTGACTAAAGTGTGTAACATGTAGAAAAACGATTGGGACTTGCGTATACTTGCTATATTATGGGCTTACCGAACCACGTGCAAGAAATTGACAGGTCAGACACTGTTCAGGTTAGTCTATGGCACAGAAGAAGTTATGCCAATGGAATACATTGTACCTAGTCGGCAGATCACAACAATGATAGGCATGGCAGATCGCGAAGCTATGGAAGACAGGCTCATGCAACTATAAGAACTTGAGGAAGAACGATTTCTGACAGGATTCCATCAACAAGTACAGAAACAGCATGAGAAATCCTGGCACGATCACCATATCAAGTTGTGCATGTTCAAAGTAAATGACTTAGTATTGCTATATGATAGTAAGCTCGAAAAATTTCCTGGAAAATTTAGAATGCATTAGTTAGGACCCTATGTGGTCAAAGAGGTCACAAACGGAGGCGCGGTCCAACTTGTCAAACAAAATGGGGAGCCTTTCCCAGGGAAAGTAAATGGCAGTCGCCTGAAGCCCTACATGGGGGGACTGGCTACCTAACTAACTGACCAAAGCATAGTCTCACTGCTCGTGACAGTTGAAAGAGAGCATGGGACGGTAAAACAGACTGTTAGGGAGCTACATGAAAACAGGAGCGTGCGCAAGATCGATAGGTCACAAAGGTCTCGGTTACACAGAAGGGCCTATGCCGCTGTGTGGATAAACATGGAAGTGGCCATCGTTGTCACTGTTCATGAAAAGATGTCCAAGTTACGGTGAAAAGGAGCGAGCAGTGAGCAATTAAGATACGATGTACGAGCCAAATTCAGAATGATCTACTGTAGTCCTAACATTAATGAGCCAGAAAAGGAGGGAATGGTTGAATTTGAATTTCCATAGGCCTATAAATCACAACAAGGCATCAATCGGACAATCTGTGGTATCTGGAGAATTAAGCTATTATGCCTTCCAATAGGTATGGAACTGTTGAACTTTGACGATCAGGGAGTAAGCCCGGGGGTTTTAATATTGCCAAAATAGATGCAGGACCTTTTGGATAGTGTGCTATCGACAGTCACAGATGTCGCACCAAGCTCAGCACTGATGGTAGGGGATGTACCAAAAATTCTGAGAAATGTGGCAGGACTGGTCTGGATGCCGCTCCCTAAACCACGGGCTGGCAGGTGATCCATGACAAATAAGGGAAAGATGGTGAATCTTGAGACAAATGATGGAATTTCAGTTAACAGTTCATCTCTGATGCACCTTGAATATTTGGATCTCGTGGTCAACAACATCTCTCTTGTAAAAATCCAACACAAGCTTCACTAGAAAATGCGTATACTAGACTAGAGATCAAAAACTTGCTGCTTTGGCACAAAGAATTCCCGCCTTTGGCGCGTCAGCTAGAGCTAAAATCCTATGAGGGGTCGCTTTGTGTTAATCGAGCGGAGTAGAATGAGCATCATCAGTTGAGAAAATTAGTAGAGGCAATGGAGAGGAGCTTCAAGGAGTTTTGCATGAGGCAAGGATGGAGCAACAGAACGTAGTGCATCACTCGCAGGGATGGTGGACCACGATGCCTTGGCAGCACATATCACCACACTAACGAGTGACTCAAGACGAGTCACGATGATGTGTTGGGGGCCTGTTGGGCAACGAATCCCCTGCGTAACAGTTTTGGGGCTGAAAGTCCACAATTTTGGGTAATAGTATGGTAAAGGCTCTGCAAAGTATGTGAAGTACGCGAACCCTGAATTGTAATAAGTTAAGTCAAAGGGTTGTCCGTCCGAAAATAATGTAAGATAATAGAAAGCGAGTCAACCTACCCATGGTCCGCGGACCATGGGAATGTATAAATAGAGCAGGGCTCTAGGACTAGAAGTCTTTTTTTTTTGGTAATTCTTGATTAGATCTGAAGGTAATGGGTTGTTTGCTCTGAGTTTGTAAGTCCAAGTCGGGTTTGGTAGTAGTAAGAGTAGGCTCTGCAGCTGTGTGTGTAGAGGCTTGGTAGAGTCTGCAGCTGTGTGCGTGGGCCCCTGCAGCTGATTACGCTGAGTGGAATTGGATTGTACTGAACAGAAGATCAATAAAGATAAGTGTTTCTGAATTATTGTGCATCTGGTCGCAGATCTATATATTTATTCTTATGTTATGGTTTTATGCATGACTTTAATATTTATGGTTGTGTGTGCTAGTTATAATTGTTGAATGCTTGATTAAATACCTTAAGAATTATATCAGATCTATGATAAACGTAATAGTAAGAAGGAATCTAGGAAGTGCCTCGTCGTAGAGATACACGAGGGGCAGAAAACTGTGCAGAATAGCGTGAGTGCATATATCGGTTCGCGACCCCTCCAGACCTCATCAAGACATCCCTATGGTGTAGAAACCTGGTTACAACACCCTCCCATACTACCTCAAGTGAGACATCAATCCGTGCTCCGCGGATTGTTGCCGAAAGGGCCGGTAGTGCGAGATTTGCTTGGCTAAAACACTTCCGAACCTGGGTCAGGCCCCAATAAGCCAACAAGATTCAGCAAAATGTGTATTTTGATACCTTGTAACAAGTAGGTTACAGCTAAACAAACAATGAAGTTGTTCTTTCAGCATGTATGGGTTCATTTTGGGTTTCCCACTTCTATTATATCTGATCGCGATTCCCGATTTGTTGGGAAGTTTTGGTCAAGTCTATGGGAGTTGATGGTCACCAGATTGAAGAAGAGCACAAAATTGCATCCACAAACAGATGGTCACACAAAGGTGGTCAACAGGATAGTAATCTAGTTGCTCAGAGGCTATTGCAGCAAGCATCCCAAGCTTTGGGATGAGCATTTGTGTTATGTGCAACATGCTTACAACCGTGCCAAGCACTCTTGTACTCAGAGATCTCCTTTTGAGACTTTTTGTGTTTTTATACCAAAGTCTCCCTTGGATTTTGTCTTTGGTAAAGACATAGCAGTTGATGGACACAATGATGTGGACAAAGAAACCAAGTTCATTGAACAAATCCAAGAAATTCACCAGGCAGTGCAGGAACAGTTGGAGAGAAGTCAAGCCAAGTACAAAGCAGGCATGACAAGCATCGAGTTGAGAATAGTTTCCAAGTTGCTGATCAGGTCTGGATGTACATCAACAAAGACAGAATGCAAGGTGAAGGTAATAAGCTAAAACCAATAAGGTATGGGCCTTTCAAGATACTTGAGAAAATTGGTGAAAATGCTTTTCGCCTTGATTTGCCAGCTTATATGCATATCTATTCAGTCGTTAATGTAGAAAACTTGAGAGTGTATGAACCTTCATTGGTTGAAGATCCCAAAGAGCAAAGTCAATTGCCTTCTATTGATGATTTGTTGCCTGAATATCTCAATGAGTTGTAGGAAGACACAGTTCTGGACAGGAAGGTGAGAACTACACGACAAGGGGATGTTGAGTACCTGAGAATTGGACTCAAAGGTTCAAAATCAAGCAGCGCACAATGGATAGAAATTGGACAAGTGGGGAAGCTGTCTCCTCACTTGATCGATGCCTAAAAACCAACTTTTGGTGGTCCAAAAGATTTTTAGTGGGAAGGCGTGATCCAAAATGGATCCTAAAACCCTCTAAGTCTTCATATACTTAAACACTATCTCAAGGGAAAATCATTAGAAAATGGTGGAAAACACTATCGCACGGGAAAAACATGAAGAAATGGAAAAAATAGACTTAAGCGGAGGCTAAAGAAACATTACATAGGAGCCGTCAGATTAGACCGATCAATGGTTCAGATCTAATCGACATACCACAATTGGAGGTGGCAAGCGGAGTCTATCGGAGGCGGCCTTATGGAAATCGCAATAGAGATCAGCACGATTAAATGAGGGTCGTTGATCAAATGTGCAAATCAACGGTCTAGATCTACTCGTAATATCGCATCGCAGTGATACAAAGGAGTGGGTCTGATACAATATGTGCCTTGCGATAGCTGGACCTGACGGGTTTTATTGATACAAATTAATATATTTTGAGTTCCGGTAAAAAGGGTTTTTCTATGTATTTTCTCATTTTCATTAAAAAAACGAAATACAAAGGAAATGCCCCTGGAGTGATAAAATGGACCCGAAAGGTTTATACATGCAACTTTATATTATTTAAGTTCCGTAATGAGCGTGATTTCGAGTGGGCCTCAGGCAGTAAGTGGTATTGGATGGGCTCTGTCTGATCCCATACACGGGCCAACACGTGGCTTGGCGCTGGAGAAAGAAAACTGCCTTTTCGGGTAGGTAATCTCTGTGCGCATAAGCCGCTCGAACTGAATATCAATCGTCAGATCAAAGATCATGTAGATCAACAATGGGCTTGCGATAGCGACTAAAGGTGGACCCAATAGGATTAAAGGGTGGATTCAATGGTTTTTAAAGTCTAATAGAGAGATTTTTTGTGGGTTTTTCAATGTTTTTAGTGTATTTCTCTATGTAAACATAAAAACATATTCCCGGGGATTTCAACTGCGTTAGTGGTCCTTTCCATTTAAAAACAGGTGGCCACCATACCTGAAGGTGTTTTAAAATAATTGTTTAACGCTCAGAGTGGATTTGAACAGACAGAGGCCGGGAGCCAGAGAGCCCGAAAGGGGAGATGAACAGACTAGTGTCAATAGGCTTAAAAAGCCAACCAATGTCTGAGACAGAGCAGGTAGTTGCTAAGATAGAGAGTAAATAGAAGACAGAGAGCGAGAGGAAGAGTCTATGTACATAGAAAGTCTTGAGAGATTCAAGTAAAACCCTGTTGTTTGTTCTTGTTGTGTTGAGACTCGATTTGAGCTTACACTTGTAAAAATCTGCTCTTGAAGACATAATAGAGAGGTCACCACTGAAAGCTGGACCAAGAGATGTAGCCCAAGAGTTTTGGGTGAACTCCTTGATTATTTTCTATGTTGATGTGTGTGTGTCTGTTATGTTTCTCTAACTGTTCATTGCCTATATTATTCGCAATCTTTTCAATCCGTTGCACTAAGTAATATAGGCATTCATGCACATGAGTCTGTAATACCTTAATATTGTTTTAAGATCTCATTTTTCAGATCATCTATAGACATAAATAATTACATTCCAGGAGATCACATCTCTCAGTTCTATTTTGTCAAAAATTTGGATCACATACTCTATAATCCCACATTTAGAATAGATGTCTACAAGGGAATTTCGCATTAAAATATCTTATTTTGACTCCACTTTTTACTATGTAAACATGGATTTCCTTACCCTCTAGGATGCCTATTAAATCATACATCTTTGACATGAAAAAATTATAATATAAACTTTATATCCTCGATTGAAAAATGTTTCATCTAAAGGCATCGAAGATGATAGAAACTTTATATCCATAATTTATAGTGAGAAACGTTAAGAGAGTAATAGAAGGATCTTGGTCGGGGTGGAAATATTATTTTACTTACCTGATCCCATGCACTGCCCCTATGAAATGGTCATATGTTTTGAATTTTATTATAGTTGTTCTTTCTATAAACATTTTGAAAACTATTATGAGTTTATGAGTACCACATATGAATAATTGGACTGTACAAGTATCATTTTGTGAGTATCATGTTTTCAAGTACAATCAATGAAGCCCAACACAAAGCAGAGTTGCATAGTCTAGAATTTTCACAAGAAAGAATCAAAGTATTAATGGGCTTTATTTTTCAACCTAGGATTTACAAAACTATACGATACATTGGAAATTGCATTAAGTGCATAAGATTTGGCTCGGATTATGAAAGAAAATCCTTATTTTCTGAGTTGTGAATAAATTTGAGACCATGAGTGAATCTAGATGAATGAGCGAGGTGAAGATTTATCTAGCCACGTGTTTTTTATCATTTTGGTTATTTGCTTTTTCTCATTGCAACCACAAATAATAAGCATCATATATAGTTCCATATTGACCCTTTTTACATTTTGAGTCTTAGAACTAATTGTACAAACTTGACTAAAACAAAACCACATAAATATAATTTCAAGCAATTACTTTATGCGGTAACCATCTTCAACATCACACGGGTAAATATTTTATTTCCACACATTGTAACTGGAAAGATAACAACCCTACGTCAAATCATCATCCTTGAAGGTCTTTTGATACAAAGCATATTCCGCTATAATCAAATCTCGTCAATTAATTTTTTAAATATAAAAAATATGCAAGCCCACATCCACCCGTGAATTGAAATATATACACGTATCAACATACTTAAATTTTTTAAATTATTCAATATTCCAAATTTTTTAAATCTTTCAATGGTTATACATAATTTTTTAATATATTAGCATAACAGTATTAATAAATGTGGTTGATATATGCCTTAGGCATCAACTTAATAAATGCTATATTTTGAATTCTAGATTTCCCAATCCTTGTAGCTTTCTTATCTTGATAGGTGGTTATCCATATGGTGGAAAATTTTCATCTCTGTGTAGTTTCATCCTTTTATTGAAGTGCTTCAACATGTCTAACAATGAATGTTGCTGTGGAAACTAATATTAGTTGTAGAATGTTTATGATTTTGACATTGTAAGAATATTTTCATTATAATTCATTAAGAAAGAAAGATTCTAATTATGGATGATGAATACCTTTCTAAGAGTTGAACTTGATCTTGAATATACTGAGATTTCTATAAAATGCTAATAAAAAGGTGAAATGAGATGGAGAAAAAGATAGTAAAAAAGAAACAATTCCATACTTTAACATTCCCCCACGCCAAAGGTTTTGCATTTCCTCATGCACCAAAAATTCAAAATTGTCCCTTCTTTTCTCCTTTAGTGAATGGTATTTGAAGCCTGTGCAAGCACATCTAGACTAGTGCTTTCTTTCTTCTTTTTAATGTTGAAAGTAGTGCTTAGTTTTTTCATCAGAATTATGCCTTGTAACTCTCTAATTATATTCTTCATAAACTTGTTTTGAACCTTAAGTTTCTTTTCTTCTTATAATAATGACAAAGGTGTAGAAGTATATTAACATTTTCAGTTCTAATTATCTCATTCCAAATTTTTGTTGCTTCCCTTTCCTGAACTAAATGTTTGTTAAGAACCTCTAGATCATATATGTCTTACTTTATATTTCCTTCAATTGCGTGCTTGTTCTACATTTTGTTTTATTGTTGAAGTTTCACCCATTTCATATTGAGAAAAATTTTCCTTTTGTTGTGCCCTTTACTCTAGGAATTCATGATAGTCATAAATCTCTTGTTGTATTGCATCAATTTCTAGAGTTTGTCTAGTTGGACTCACTGTGTGGACTGAATGTGTGAGGTGGTGTATTATAACCTTCTTCTTCAAAATTGTTCATTTCTAGTGACTGTGTACCTGAGATTTTTGAAGTTCTTTTGCTTCTCCTCAATTTTACTTCTGAGATTCTAGAGTCTTTCTATTTTGTTTTATTATTGTCTTTTTTCTTCTTTTCCTCGGGTAATTTTTTGCTTGAGCTAGCTTTCTTTCTTCTAAGGTCATGCTTGTCATTTTTCTATTTAAATTTCTCAAGTTATTGGGATAGAGGGGCATCATCTTCAAATGGACCTTCTGGTGCTTCGATTACATTCGGCTCTTGAATTTCTTCTTCAATTTTCTCTTTTCCAGGGTTAGGGTTTGACTTTATTCGACTTATTTTAACCCTCTCGTTTGTTTCTTCCTCTTGGGCTTCTACAAAATGGTTTCTCACTAATAAATCTTGCCAATTATATCCTCTAGATTCCAAATGTGCTTCTACAAGAATCTCGATGAGTCCATGATGGTAAAGAGAGTTATCAATGGACCTAAACCCTATTTGTATGCCAAATTCCATTTTCTTTAAACTTTGAAGCAGAAAGTAAGGAAAATTAATCTCATTTTCTTTAAAGCCTGGCATGGTAGAAAACCATTGTCCCAAATCTACCTTCACATGTTACAATTTTTTTAATAAATAACAAGATATTTATCCATTTTCCCTTAATGCAATAATAGGAATCCCTTTTTCAAAATGGATAAATCCATACCTAGTTCTCTAAGGAAATGGACATAGTCATTCTCTTTAATTCTCCTCTGCTTAAAGCATCTTTCCCCGTTTCTTGGTAGTCTTGTTGCTTCTGCTACAATAGATTCTGTGAGGATGAGGCTAATATCTCCTATCCCTTCTTCTACTCCATCACATGGTTGAGTGAAGGCTTTGGTAACTTTTGTTTCATACCCATTGAATTTATAAAAAAACTAGAGTCATCCCACTTATTGCAATTGGTCTTTAACCCTTGGATATGCCTCAATAAATTTTACTCTATTTGGTTCAAAACTAACAAGTGTTCCCATGGTGAGGAGAAGTCTCGACCTTAAAAATTTTCTTTTGACTAAGATAATGGAATATTTGAGAGAAAGAATGAATGAAATGTGAATTGGAAATGAGAGGAATGGATATGAAACAAGGTTAAATGATAGAAAGGTAAGGCACTGATGAAATAGATTGTGTTGCGTCCGGATTTTAGTTTCACAATTTCCTAGATCTGGTTTCAAAGGCCTGGTGTCATGTGTTTAATTTTGATTGGACTTGAAGTGACTAACAGTGTAATGATGAGGAGATAAGGTATAACAATTATGAATATGACAAGAAATGTAAAATCTCCCCAACTTGTTAATACAATTATCCATAAATTAAAACCTAAGCTCTTATATGAAATATAATTTTAACATTCTTACATACCTTTTTTTATTTGTTCCTTGATATTCTTTAGCTGTAAAATTCAAATTTGGTTTCAGAATTGAAGATCGACTTCAAAATGATAGGAATTCTATTTTCTGCTTATCATTTCTCATATTTTCTTTATCTAGTGAGGACAAGACTTCTATATTGTTGTTGCTACTTTTGATGGTCAATAAAAATATTGATACATATAAATATGCCTTGGCACCTAAAAATGTATTGGAAGGATAAAAAAAAATAGGAACAAGAAAGAGGGTGTTTTGAAAATCTAAACCACCAAGAGATCTTGGTTTTCAATTAAGATCTTATGTAAAAGCATGCCAACATAGTTGGTGTTCATGTTTATAATTTTATTATTTATTTCTATTTTTATTATTACTATTATTATTATTATTATTATTATTCATTTGAAAAATTACAATGAAGTTGGAGAGTGAGGAGAAGAATCCCCTTGCTTGACCAACTTGAATTCAAAATTCTCTTGCAAATATTTGATAAATTCTTCCTTTGTTAGTGTTTTATGATACAATCTTAATCTATGACCATTAATAAGGAAATTAATTAGTTCATCATCAACAGTTTTGATTTTGACTGCTCCATTATCAAAAATAATATCACTCTCATAAGGACCAAACCAATGAGTTCGAAATTTTCCTTGAAAGTATATGAACTTGGAATAAAAAGGAAGATTCCAATCACCTTGCTTGAACTTTTTATATTTGATGAACCTGTCATGCCACGTGATATTTGTTGTTGAACTATGTTGGTTCTTTGGATAACATCTTGCCAAATCTCATCTAGCTCATTAAATTGTGTTAATATTTGTTTCTGAGCTTCGGATTGATCAAGGCCCAATTTAGTTGTTGTTCTAAAGGTCTCCACTTGGAATTCAATTGGAATAAAAACTTTCTTTCCATAGACAAGCTCATAAGAAATATGTCCAATTGTATTCCTCCATGTAGTTTGGTATGCCCATAATTCTTCTGGAAGCTTTTCTGCCCAATCCTTTCTATGCAAATGCATAGTTTTGCTAAGAATTTCTTCAAGGACTTTGTTGGTAGATTCTACTTTTCCATTGGCTTATGGATGATATGGATTATACTTATGATCCTTGATTTTATATTGCTCCATGATCTTTTACACCAACATGGATGTTAATTGGGTACCTTGATCAATTATAATTTCTCTTTGAACACAAAAATGAATAAATATATTCTCAAAAAGAAATGTAACGACAACATTTGCAGTTGCAAATAAAAGAGGTTTAGCTTCTACCCATTTAGTAACATAATCCATGAAAACAAGTATGTACCTTTTCTATTTAGATGGACGATTTTTTGGGTCAACAAAATCTAGATCCCACTTTTCAAAGGGTTCTATAAGTACCTATGGCTGTAGACGCATTTAATCTGATGGAATGGGATTCCACATTCTTTGACAACTATCGCATATTTTGACATATTATTTGGCATCCTAGAAAATGGATGGTCAATAATATCCCAAAAGAAGGATTTTGTTAGCAGTTATTTTGCCAGAAAAATGTCCCTCGTATGGCTGATCATGGAAAGCTTTCAATATTTTAGGTACTTCATCTCTTGAACACATCTTCAGATAATCAAATCAGGTCTATTTTTGTATAATTCTCCATCTATCCAAGAATAAGGTGCACTGGTTTTGATTATTTTTTTCTTTTCTCTGGCTCATAGTTGTGGAGGTAACTTTCTTGTAGCCAAATAATTAGCAATTCTACAAACCAAGGTGTTTTATTAGATACTAAAAAAATATATTCATCACAAAATTTATATTTTACGGGAACATCCTCATTATTATTCTACATTCTAGCAAGAAAACTAGGAACTGTATTTTATTTTCCTACTCTATCAAGAATACTCTTGTTGAATTCTTGTAACAATAATAACCATCTTGTGATTCTACCATTAGAGACTAGTTTGTTCATTATATATCTAATGGAAGAATGATATGTATGAATGAAAGTCTCATAACTAGTAATATAATGATGAAATTTATTAATGGCGTGCACAACAACTAAAAACTCTTTTTATGTTACATTGTAATTTAACTTTGCACGAGTCAATTTTTTGCTTGTATAATATATAGCATAAGGACTTAAATATTTTTATTCCAACACATCTCCTAGAGCTATATCTGAAGAATCAATAGAAATATGGAAAGGAAGAGCCCAATTAGGTCCTCTTATAATTGGTGCTTCAATAATTTTTTTTTTGATGTCTCAAATGCTTTATGATAGTCAAAATTCCAAACAAATTCACAATCTTTTGTGAGTTTAAAAGGTGGAGAGACTATTTTTATGAAATTTTCTATGTATCTTCTGTAATATCCAATAAATCCAAGAAAACTTCTAACATATCTTTTACAAACATGAATTCAAATTTTAGAAATTAATTCTACTTTACATATATCCACATTAATTCCATCACTCAGAATATGGTGGCCTAAAACAATCCCTTCATTGAACATCATGAAACATTTTTCATGGCTTAATGAAACTCTTTACATCAAACAAGAACATTTTCCAAATTTTCAATAGCTTCTTCAAAAGTATCACTATACACAGTAAATTAATCATGTATACTTCCACATAATCATTAATTAGATCATAAAATATACCTAATACTGCTCTCTGAAATGTGGCAAGTGCATTACATAATCCAAAGGGAAGAACCCTATAGGCATATGTTCCCCATGGACATGTAAAATTAGTTTTATCTTCATCTTTTGGTGCTATTTGGATTTGGTTATATCCACTAAAATCATCTAAAAATGAAAAATAATTCTTTCATACCAAGGTATCTAATACTTGATCTATAAAAGGTAGTGGAAAATGATCTTTTAAAGTAGATTTGTTTAATTCCCTATACTCAATGCACACTCTCCATTTTCCATTTTTCTTAGGAACAATCATTAAAGGTGACACCATCTTACTATCTAATATTGGATATATGAAATTCACATTAAGTAACTTATGTAACTCCTCCTTAACAATTTCTCTCAGATTAGTATCCATCATTCTTTGAGGTTGTCTAACTAGTTTGAGATTTTCTTGAATATAAATATGATGCATACAAGTTTTAGGATCAATCCCTTTCATGTCAGTATACTCTCATCCATAAGCAAAAGAGTGTTTTTCATTAAGGGAATTTTGAGGTCTAAAATGGGTCTCCTAAGGAAATTACAAAATAATAGTGGAAATAATAAATTAAGATTAGATGACATCATCAAATTTTAGAGGGACAAAAGAAAAAACTATTTTTTCAACTTGTATTTTCAACTTATCTCCTTATGGGTTTACTTAGATTTAGAGCGGAAACACTCGTTGGATGAATAATTTGATTCCCCATCCAAAGAGCACCCATGTTACATAATTTCAATGAACCTTTCTACACGAAAAATAAGAAATACATGAAAATGTGATTGCAATCATGTTTTTTCATGTATTTCTCAATTTTTGTGTACCAGAGTCCATTAAAAGTATGCAACATCAATACTCCTTGCACGAGGAATTAAAATTTGCATCCAATGAGTATTCCCTCTCAAACTTTTAGTAAAAACTTAGGGATATAAGTTGAAAATACGAGTTGAAAAAGTAGTTTTATTATTTTATTATTTTTTGTTGGGTTGTGTTATATTCTTTCCACGACTAGCCCACGTAGTTAACCAGGGGGTTAGAGGGGGGGCGGAGCCCCCTTCATTGTGTTGATTGTGTAGCAGGGGGGTCATAGGGGGTTTGACGTGTACCCATAACCCCAATTTATGGGGTCCAGGGCAGCGCCCCAGAAAATTTTGGTTTTGGACCCTATGTTAGGTTGGGCAGACCCACCTATGGTTTTGTGCATGATTTTCACACATGTTTTTTGGGTGCGATGGTTTTCGGTCCATGGTATTGGATGCTTCAGCATGTATAAATATGTATTATAATATTGAAAGGAACATAATGAAAAATCAAGCTGGTAGTCCCGGTTTGGGGATCCACTCTATGTATATGTGTTTTATGTGTTATGCTCTGGCATTGTTTATTTTCTGTGTTTTAGAATTTGTATGTAGGTAATTTTTGTATGGGGTTAAAACCTACATTTGGTATCAGAGCAGTTTTGGCTTCAAGGGGACGCCTTTGTTGCTGAGGGTTGCGCTCGGGCTTGTGGTAGACCCTGTTTAGTGGGAGATCTGTTAGCCTCCTGCTGCAGCAAGTTACTCATATTTCATGATTGACATTTTACAGGCCAAATATGTCATACTTTGCATGCTGCAATGCTCCATATTT
>APFE030607757.1:0-12072 GCA_000404065.3 Pinus taeda | reverse complement strand
AACAATACCATGGGCCAAAACCATAACAAACCAATACCATCAACTCAATACAAGGGATCAACACGTCTGTCGAGATGCCATGGTCCAAAAACCATAGGTTCAAATTCCAAGGACTAACTGCCATGGACCAAAGGTAAGTCTTCCCACATGAAATAAAATTTTCTCCATAGGTTCAAATTCCAAGGACTAACTACCATGGACCAAAGATAAGTTTTCCCACATGAAATAAACTTTTCTCCATAGGTTCAAATTCCAAGGACTAACTACCATGGACCAAAGGTAAATTTTCCCACATGAAATAAACTTTTCTCTGCATAAAATTCCGTGAGCTTTTCTCCACATGAAATAATTTTATTTTTTATTTTTAATTCTCATCATATTGAGAGCCATGCCATGGGTGTTGCCATCAAGTACAACATCTGTAACATATAACCATACCAGAAACATAATGCCAATATACTAAAGGCACCAACAAACTTGAAAGTTAAAGGAGCTCAGAGCATTTCTCTGACTTCTAGAGGGACTAGACCCTCAGCCCAATAAATTGTAAGCCCTAAGTGCTAAAGCCCCTTCATCAAGATTCACCCCCTGCATAATTCATTCATTCCCTTCAAATCCTTTTCCCAGGGTAAAATCACTTTTTACTTAAGAAAAATAAATGGTTCTTTATAAAAACCCCCAAAACACATTTTAGCATAAGTCATAATGTTGGATGATGAATGCATTTTCGGAAACATTTACTTAAAGTATTTTCTTTTCCCATTGTCATATTAACTTTTAATTCTTATTATTTATTTAACTCTCAAAACAAATTACCCTTTCCCATATTATTAATAAAAATCCCAAAATAAATAAATATCTCGTCCCGATGGTTTGGAAAATAAACCACAATAAATTTAATTAAGTTGAATTAATTAATCAAACTGTGATTAGTTAAGAGCCAAAACCCCTGACATGTTAAAAAGGGATTAATTAGTCACCTAGATTAATTAATAGCCTCTCCACCAATACAATCACCCCTGATATCATTAAAGATATTAAACCTTTATTTGTCCAATCATATCATCCCCGATATAATTAAAGTCATTTTAATTATGTTGATTATGCCATCAAGCCCCCTCCATTAACTCCCTAACACATTTTGATGTCGACTGTCATTCGATCTGCCTTCCCTCATCCAATAACTCTTGCTCATATCGCGCAGGCCTTTTGGTCAAACGTTAACCACCCGATACAAGCTGTTTTGAATTTTCTTCAATGCTACGTGTCATTCAATTTGTGGCATCATGCGACCCTCTGCTAAAACCACCAACATCCCAAAAGCGGCGCGATCGATCCTGCTTACCGCCTCCACTAAAAAACAAAGTGTCCCATTGGTTAGTTGATGCCAACTATCGTTTTCCCATTCACCTACCAAAAGTGATTGACTTTGCACATAAAACAAAAATACTCATCGTTTTCCCTTTTTACCAAGAAAAGAAACTTCTTCCTTCCATGCATGCATAGAGTATGTCCAGACCAGCAACTTACTCCCAACTTCCAACCACCATAAATTGTTGAACTCCAAGCCATTGTAAACTACTATGCACACCTATCAAAGCATTCACCACATCCATTTGTCCCTTCAGTCAACCATAACCATGTATTTACTGCATTTCCTTCTCAGAAACCCTATTTTTGTACTGAAACCTCCACCAAATTGCTCTAAACTCAAGTAATCCAGTACAGTTAAGCTATTTCTTAGCCCCAAGGCTTCCCCAAGAACCTTTTTATCTAAAATCCTTGAAAACTCTAACTTTCTTCCTTGAATACACAAGAACCAAGGATGGAAGCTCCTGTTGCCCTAAATGTCACGCCAATCACTACTCCCCAGAGGGATTTGGACCACCTTCCCTTGGCCGATAGAGATTTTCAAATCAAGGAACTTACTTTTGATGAAACCCCCTTGAAGTTAAACTACAAGTATCATGACAATTATCTGAACAAAGTTGAAAAAATTAGTTCTTTGGGAGTCAAACCTACCTAAATATCAATTCTGCACTATCCATATTTTCCCAAATATTGTCCACCAATACCATGCAAACTACGACCCCAATATGAGAGCTATAATGTCCCTTGACTAGAAAGTCCTTTTCACCATTACAGATGAGTCTATAAATGAAATGTTGCAATTATAGCCTAGCCAGGACCTCACTCCCCTTCCCATTTCCGATTTACTTGAAAAATATTCAAAGTTGTCTAGTTCTGAAATTAACCATGTTAGCCAGACTTTCATTGAAGAAAAATACAGATCAACAGACCCCCCTCCTTACATGTCATGTGCCTTTACTAGTTTGGGCAGGGATATTGTCACCATGTTTGCTTGCATTCTAGGTTTTACCACTAATGAGTATGTAGACGAAATGACCTTTTCCTACATGTCTATTTTCAACCCTGGCAAACCTCTTGTAGTCAAATTTGACTATGTTGTATTCATTGCTGATAAGATGCATGACCAATTCATGAGATTAGAGAACGAAAGAGTATTTAAATATTCTTCAGCCCTGTATCATCGTTTCCTCTACTACCAAACTGATAAATTCCCTTTCTCTATACAAAAGCTTGACACTAGAGGGAACCCTAGGTCAGTCATCTTCTGGACTTCCATTTTTCACAATTTTCCTTCTTCTCTTATCCTTATACAGATATCATTGATAAATTTGTTCATCCAGTAACTACCATGTTGATAGGAAGTCCCCCTCCCAGAACGAGTGATGATATTAAGAGAATCCTTCAGTTATCCAAGCAATACAAGGTTGGGGACTAGTACTTGTACCAGAACCATACCGAGATCAAAATTCATGTGTGTGAGCTGCCTCCCTTTAAACTGCCCAAATACCTCCCCATGCGATTATCTTCCCTAGAGTACTACAAGAAAATGATCAATTCTGATGAAATCCACTTTATGAAGGCTAAGAAGAAAGCTCAACTAAGGCTAAAGGATCACCTAGGTTCATTTATTTGCAACAACAGAAAAGTAGGGAAAGAGGCAAAGGAAATCCTTGAGAGATTAAGATTGAAAAAGAGTTTCATCTGACCTTATGATCCTCATAGATTCATCTATGACAAAAGGCAGAAGCATAAACTATCCCCCTACATCCATCATACAATTCTCGAGATAGAACAATATGCAAGTAAACATGAATGGGTGGAGGGAACACTTATAGAACAATATGGTACACAAGTTGAAGTAGAAAATGTTTTGAAAGATTTGGAGAGAAGACTTGATCTGGATCCCTTTGTACAGGTGCCTAGGGAATCTTCACAGAGACCAACACAGAAGCATAATGCACAAACATCAGGAGAACCAAAGACTTGAGGAAAGGGAAAGGATTCAGGGTCACAGAGAATTTCTGAGGAGTTGACCTACACTAATACAAACATGAGCAACCCTCCAGTATTGCAGACCCCTCTTAATGAGGAGTGAATTCAAAAAAGAAGTCAGAATGAGGCTAGCCCCTCCACAGTGCTATTGGCCTAGGTATATGTAAAGAGACAGAGATTAAATCCTCTGTCCGAGTAGGAATATGAAGAGACAAGAAGTGACATAGTGCAGACAACACTAGTAGGGGAGACACCATCTACCTCTCAAACACAGGAACTAAGCAAGCAACAAAGTGTAGAAGTGTGATCACTAAGGACAACTTCAGAGCAGAGCCGGGATTTGAAACAAAAGTACAAAGAGATTAAAGCTAGGAATGAGAAACTCAAAGCTCAAATCTATGCCCAATATCTGAAAATGGCTCCTACAAATCATACAAGGTTGATGTCAGCCTTTGACATCAAGGAGGGAAACATGTAGATGAGCTATTTGAAGCCAAAAATACAACATTAAAATTCCATGGCTGATTATTTAAAAAACAAAATTGAAGTTCTTACGAGAGACATCCACCTAATTGACCAAATCGAGCTCCATAAGCAAATGGGTGAGATGGTCTATTCCACATTGACCAGTAAAGCCTTCACTGCACATCAGTTGTAGAATTATCTGAGTAATACTACAACATAGTTACAATTGCAAAAGGCCTCTTCTCAGGCTAAGGACACCAGGATAAAATCGTTAGAAGACCTGGTGATTGAGTTGGGACATGATCCCAAAGATGTTAAAGTAGTTGAAAGATCAATAAAGAAAAGGATTGATGACACTGTTGCACTAAGGAAACAACTGAAAATCCCTCCCCTTGTACATCCACAAACTGTAGAAGTAATTGAGAAACAAAATGAGGAAGAACTTATGGACTTGGTCCTTAATTTGAATGAATAGTTGAAAGAAATAGAGCAAGAACTAGAAAAATCTTTCCAGTCCAAACAAGGTGAGTTGACCACCATTCCTTAGACTGTAATACCCATAATTTCTATGACAGTGCCATCTAGTATTGCAACATATTTGGCACCCAACATTCCCCTAGCAATAGCTCTGCCAGTAACAACAACAACAGGTACATCAGAAGCAATAGTAACTTCAGCAAGGAAAACATAGGACTTAATAAAGTCCATGGAGGAAATGAAAATCCAAACAACTGAAAATAAAGAAACTAAAAGAAATGGTTACTATCTTGCAAAAAAATTATGAGCTATCAAATATTAATTAAATCGAAGAAGAGAGAAAAAATAGAAGGATGACTGAAAGAATAAAGACATTAGAGAAGGAATTAACATTGGAAAATCCTTTAAGAGATATTAGAGAGATTTTATGGACCAATATCATTGATTCAATCAATGATATTTGGTATTCTATCCAAATCATTTTTGAACAAACTAAGTTAGTTAAACTAGCTATAGAAGCTATGCATACCAAGGAAGAATTGGGAGAGAAACCTGAAGAGGCAACCCAATTGATAAACTTCCTGAACTGTTCATATCAAGGATCGAACTGCATCTATCCTTGAAATTAAGAAATCCCTTATTAAAAATAACTTAATGCTTAACCTAGAAGAACGGTGTCAAAGTATTAAAGAAGACATAGATGATTTTATGTTAAAATATGACATTCTAAGGGATAAAGGACATCCAAGCCCACTGGTCATAAATGACCAGATGATGACTCATGATGACTACATTGAGAAACTACGCAAACAAGCTAGAAATCAAGCCATCTCTTCCACAATGAAAGCACTAACTACAAGAAAAATGTTGTATGATGGTTTGGAAAATATTTTCTATATTGAGCATGAAGTGAAACACCTGTTTACCATTTAACCCAATTTTACTAAGTACATTGAAGCTGACGAAATATACAGGAAATTGATCAGGATGAATATACTAAATGAAGAATGGTGGACCAATATGACTGATATCCTATAATTTACTATGGTAACTCTGAGGCAAATAGAAAATATTTACTGAGGTGAAGGTTGGTAAACAGGTAAAGAGTATCAGTAGGGAAAAGTAAGAAAAGATCCAGTACACAATTACTAAAGCAACAATAAGAGGCAAATATGAGTTTCAACATCTAGCTCATTCATAAATAAAGGGACAACAGTAATCAGTTTTCCATTTCTCTCTATCTTTTTGTAAAAGATATTTTGTATTCCCTATAATAAGTCTCATATGGTTATGAGATATTTTTGATGTAATTTTTGTATAAATACTTCTCCATTCGAAGTATTGTGGGTGGATTCTATAACATCTCTATAAGTCTATGCTATCAAGTTGAGAAAGCTTTTGTACTCAAATTTGGATTTCTGCTAGAAAAGGAATGAAAGTTGATGACATTTCATCAGATTCCTATGCAGTATAATTACAAATAAGCATTCTATCCTTGTGATTTTATGTGCTTTCTATATGTTTCAATGTTTCATGCATCTTAAATCTAAATGGTAAAATAGTCAAAGTATATCATAATTAGCTTTATTTCTCTCTGCTATCAATAGTCTACCATTTCTATGTTTTCTTCTAAACTATATCGATAAAGGAATTCTTAACTACTCCTCTATCCTTGTAGTTTTCCTCTAATAAGTCCCGGGTATATTATTCTGAATTGCCCTCTTCTAGTTGACCTATCTTCCTTTCCTCTTTCTAATCCTAACATGAGGATTCTTGATTGCCCTCTAGTTTTGAGCAAAACTATCACTCATTCAAGCCCCAAAGTTTGTTTCTACTCTGCTATCCTGCCTCTTGAACTCATACCTTAACAAGTTGACTTAATCTAGTGAATCTTCCCTTATTGACTCCGTAGCCCAGTGGCTTAAAATCCTAGTTTTCCCATTTGTTTTAGAACTCCACCACTCTCAAATAAAACAACCTCACTGAACATTAATACTACCCTAAAATCCTTTCAAACATAGCTAAATCATAAAGAGAGAGCCCTCGCTAGACTTAGGTGGGCTAGCACCTGAGTCTAAAAGTTGGTTTGTAGTTACCTTGGATCCTTTCCTTCTTTCAATAAATTCTAAGGAAAATCTGAGTGATAACACCATGAAAAGCTATTTTGGAGAATTCCATGTAGAGACAGTTGAAGAAACTATGGCAAAAACACAGTTGGAAGCTCTCCCCTATAATCCAACTGATGAATTATCCTGTATTATAGTAGATGATAGGACTAATTTCATAGAAAGTAGTTCAATTGACGAAACATTAGAATCTATATTTTGGACACTCTATTTTGATGGCTCTAACTGCCTTGAAGGTGCAAGTGCTGGGAGCATTCTCATTGACCCACAACGGAACCAACATCTGATGGCCAACCGGTTGGAGTTCGCGTGCACCAACAACATGGCAGAATATGAAGGTTCACTGTAGGGCCTGAAGAAAGCCATTGATATGAAGGTGAAAAGTCTTAAAGTTTTTGGTGACTCACAGATAATTGTAGACTAGTTAAGGAAAAGGATATATTGTAATTCACCACACCTGGTAAGATACCAACATGAGGTATGGAGCTTAACTGACAATTTTGATTCTTTTAATATCACATACATACCTTGAGGGAAAAACTGAGATGCCAATCTAATGGCTAGTATGGCTTCAAAACTTTTTCCTGATCTTATATTAAACAATAAAAAATATTATGTTGAATTGATTTTAAACCATCCATGCCTGATAACATCTCAAATTGGCAGGTGTTCAAAGATGATGAGAAAATCCTTGAGTTCTTGCACTGCGAGAAGACATTAAAAAATGCAGTCATTGATGAAAAAGAGCATGACAGACTTAGGAATGAGAGGGAAGATGAGGAAAAGGATCAGTCCAATATAATTCCCAAGTTAGTTGTCAAGATGGAGCACTTGTATGACCTGTGTGATAAATTCAACAAGCCGACTAACTGCAAAATGCATAGCTCATCCATGAAGTATGAATCGGTCAACCTTGGAACCAAAGAAGACCCAAAAATTGTTAATTTGGGCTTAGGATGCTCTCCACAAGAAAGGGCTACGTTTGTTAAGCTGTTTAGAGAGTACAAGGATGTATTTGCATGGACATATGGTGACTTAAAAACCTTTGATACCATCATTATGCAACATGTGATTCTGTTGGAGAAGGATGTTAGGCCATACCAACAAAAGCTTCACAAGATACATCCAAGCCTAGAACCATTGGTGAAGAAAGAATTAAACAAAATGTTGGACGCCAAAATAATTTTTCCTATCAGGCACACCCACTAGGTAGCCAATCTCGTGCTAGTAAGAAAGAATAATGGAGACACCAGGTTATGTATCGATTTCAAAAAATTGAACAAAGCATCACAGAAAGATAGCTATCCTTTCCCTTCTATGGAACACATTCTTTAGTGCGTTTCTCGGTCTGAAATGCTATCACTATTGCATAATTTTTCGAAATATAATCAAGCATTGGTATCTAATAAAGATCAGCTTAAGGAAACCTTCAACACTAAATGGGTAACTTATGCATATCGTAAAATTCCTTTTGGACTTATTAATGCGGGCACCACATTCCAGAGAGAGCTATGGACATATCTTTATGAGGATTGATTAACATATCGGTAGTTGTGTACATGGATGACATAACTATGTACTCATATCACAAAAGGGATCATATCTATCACCTGAAATATATTTTTGAAAGATGTCGAAGGTATGGAATATCATTGAATCCTAAGAAGAGCATTTTCGCAGTTACAGAAGTGAAACTACTAGGTCACATCCTCTCTAAGGAAGGGATTTTTATCGATCCAAAAAGAGTAGAGACCATCATGAGAATACAACCCCCTGCAAATAAAAGGGCAATGCAATCTTTCTTCAGGAAAATTAATTTCGTTAGGAAATTCGTTTCAGGTTTTGCAGAAATACTGCATCCCATGCGGCTAATGATGAAAAAATATGTTGTGTATAGGTGGAACGATGAAGCTAAGAAATCATTTCAGTGAATTAAGGAGGCCATCACAGAAGCTTCTACGTTGGTCAGCCCCAATTTCGACAAGGAATTCTTATTGTACAATTTTTCCTCTGATGTTTCATATGCTGCAATCCTCACCCAAAAAAATAATGATGGCAATAAAGTCCCTATCTCTTATATCAACTCTAATCTTTAGGGAGCATAACTGAACTACCCAGACGTGGAGAAATAAGGATTTTCATTTTTAAAGCTGTAAAACACTTCCTCCCTTATTTATTAAAGGTCAAGACTAAAGTAATCGTTCCCCATCCTGTCGTAAGAGCCCTCTTCGTGTAGAAAGAAATGGGTGAACCGAGAGGGAATTGGATAACTGCACTTCAAGAATTTGACCTCGAGATTAAGCTGACGAAGCAAGTTCGAGGGCAGGGATTGTGTAGGCTAGCAACAAAAGCCTTGGTGGATAAAGAAGGTGCATCCAAAGAACCAGAAGTGTAGAGCATGAAAAATGCACACGTAGAATTCAGGGAGGAGCCCCTATGGATTAATAAGACGCTGATGTATGAGCGCGAAATTTTAGAAACCCTTTTGGATCCCGAGTCATGATATTATGACATACTCGTTTATCTAACACGTGGAGCATGTCCTGAACACATGGATGCATCATGAAGGAGAGCAATCAGATTTAAATCTAATCAGTATCACTTGGCCAATGACACATTATACAGAAAAAATTAGGACAGGATTTGGCTGAGGTGTTTGGAAAAGGATGATGCTGATCATGTCTTGAAAGAAATGGATGACGACTTAGCAGGTGGTCACTATGGTGGAGAGACCACTCCTCATAAAATATTAAGACCTGGATATTATTGGCCCACAATGTTTAGAGACTCACATGCCTATGCTCGTAAATGCAAGGTATGTTAAACTATTGCAGGATGAGAAAGAAATCCAGCCGTTCCCCTCCGACCCGTTATGATTTATCACCCATTCCAGCAATGGGATCTAGATGTCATATGCGAGATCACTCCAAACTCTTCACAGCAGGATACGTATATACTCATGGCGACTGACTACTTCACCAGATGGACCGAAGCAATCTCGCTTCATAAGGTAAACAAGG
This sequence comes from Pinus taeda, assembly GCA_000404065.3. Classification (NCBI taxonomy): domain Eukaryota; kingdom Viridiplantae; phylum Streptophyta; class Pinopsida; order Pinales; family Pinaceae; genus Pinus; species Pinus taeda. Next base: position 2,621 of record APFE030607757.1, on the reverse strand, counting down.
ACGAGGTAATATCATTTATTGAGAAATTTATTATCAACAGGTTTGGCATCCCTGCCACTCTCAATTTGACAATGCTTCTTATTTTTCATCACTGAAATCAATTGGATTTTCTATTGATAAATAAATTCACATAAAGTATGCATCAAACTATTGGCCCCAGGGAAATAGAGTTGCAGAGTACTCAAATAAAAAACTCATCTACATAACCTATAAATCTGTCGCCGACAACTAGAGGAATTGGCACAACGCTCTAACAAATGTCCTTTGGGCTGATAGGGTCACCCCAAAAGTAGCATTAGGAAAATCCCCATACTTCCTTGTCTATGGACTAGAAGCCATCTTGCCTCCTAACATTACCCTTCCCTATTTAAATCTCTCCCAAGCCTCGATAGGGACCCCTTTAGCCTTACTTCAAAAAAGGATCAACCAAATGGTGAGGTTGGAGGAATGGAGAGATAAAGGAAGAAATAAATTTAGAAATCACCAAATGATTGTAAAGAGATGGTTTGATCGTCATCTGGTAGGAGATAAATATTACCAAGTAGGAGAGCTAGTCTTGAAATGGGACAAGCTGAGTGAGCTAAAAGGTAAGCACACGAAATTCCAACACTTATGGCTGGGCCCATTCCAAGTTGAAGAAAAAATGGTTAGGGAACTTACATATTGAAAAATTTATAGGGAGAAACTGAAAAACTCCCTGTTAATGGCCAACATCTTAAGAGATACTTCCAGTAGCGACCACATGGGGGTTACCTGCTAAGTAGGTTAGGATTCATTTTATTTTCATTGTTAGCTTAGTTGCATTTTCATCTTGTCCTTTCCTATTTTACGCAAAGTTTCTTTCCCCTTTTGATTTTCAATTCTTTTCAGCCAATTCATTTCAGTCCTTCAATCTCATCTTCACCTTTACAACTCTCTTCAGATTTCCCTCATTTTCCACCTTCAACTTTTTGCCTCCCTCACTAACCTGTTGATGAGTCGCCCAATCCTAAATTTATCGTTACCTTACAAATAAACCAAACTTTCAACGAGCCTATGAGAACTGGAAAATAAACAGGGGAATTTAAATTGAAGCCACTCATTATCATATATTGGGAACTAGGTAGGATCTGTTGATAACCTGGATACCTAGAGCATGTAGGGGCATCTTTATAAAACAAAAAAATGTGTAACCATAGCTGGACTGGCATGGTAGAACGCTACATTTTTAAGATCCCACTCATACCTAGACTATACTTTCCTGTAAGGTTTGCAGTTATTCTCCATTGGTCACATCCACCACAGTAAGTTTACCAATACCCGTCATCTATAAGTAAACCTCTTCTCATGGGCTCAGCTCATTGTCATATACCTTGTGGTAAATCCAACTATGCTCTAGTCCTTATGCCTGGAACTGGAAGGGATTATTTAAAAGAAAATGAAATGTCGATTCCTTGTGCCAATCTAGAAGGAAAAGTTGTTTGGGAAGCTGGTTGGAGTAGGGACTATTGCTGGGCTTAGAGTACTGGTTGACAGAACAAGCCCAACCTTGCTTAAGCGGTTTAAAAATATGGCATGATCCATGATTGTGCCCCATTCAATCATACGGAAATATAGCACTCAAATTCTTACATAGTGCAGATAAACATATCTACATCAAGTTTGATGAGTGATAAAGAGCTGAGGTACACACCTAAACAGGTATTGACAGACCAATGATGGCCCCGAAAGGATTTCTGAAAGTAGAAAAAAAGTAAGGGAGGATCAATAAACCCCATAATACTACCATTGGAGAATGCCTGTCAAAACCCTATTAGTAAGTTGAAGCTATTTTTCTTTATCCCACCTGAAGTAATTAATGTTGAAGTGGAACCCATTCCTACCCATCTATACAGTTTACATTTCAAGTTTATCTTAACACCTTGATGTTCTATTGATCCAAAGTTTATTTGGAAATAGAGATAACTGGTTCACCTAGCGTTTCGCCATTTGTTGTGGCCACAACCACCACCCTATTAAAACATACTCTGGTAGCAAATTTGAATGGGTCCCTTAGAAGTTTGATCTTTCACTTCGCTGAATGATTTGTTTTTATCTCAGGGATTTTAACTCTTTGCTGAGTCAAATCTTCAATTCTTAATGGTTAAGACCCCCTTAACAAATCTCTGCCGCATTGTTACCGGGAATAGTGTCCACTCGAATGTTGCTATTCCCACTAAGACTGGTAGCTATCTTAGAAACAAACAAGTAAAGTCTACTTTCATTTTCCTTTATGAAAATAGACAAGAGGGGGACCAAGGAGACCAACCTTAGTCTTGCGCTTGATTTCCTCTCTTTCCTGATAGAGCTACGCTGCTTCCTCTTGGTCTGCCTAGCTTCAAAGAGCACCTGTGGAATCACAGCAACATACTACTATCAAAGAACAAAGATCTATATTCATAAATAACATAGGACCATATGTGCATTAACCATACAAATTCATATATAAAAAAGTACACAAGAATATGGAGGAAAACTAGAATATCTTTATTAAGATGAAAAGTAGCAAGAGGATTACAACCATATGTTCTGACCCAGCATCATCCTCCAGCTAGAAATCCCTTCTTCACCTCAAGCAAAGCTTAGATCACCCAACACTATGA
>APFE030607756.1:0-19678 GCA_000404065.3 Pinus taeda | reverse complement strand
ATCTACCTTGGGGAAGTAATCATGAACATAACAAGCAATATGATAACTAAATGTAAAAAGAAATTAATCACACTACTTAGACTCTTCTAGTCCTTTACCATTCAGCTCAATCTACTTTATGGAAAGCAACCATGAGTAAGTAATATGACAACTAAATCACACTACAATTAGTAATATTCTGATTTCCTGCTGATATAGTCATTTGACCACAAAAAGAAATCATAAATTGTTAAGAAGTGTGATATCTAACTAGCAGAAAAAGAAATAAGCAAATAACAACTTGAAAAGGACAATGCTGAATGTAAACTCCAGAAAATAAAAGTTAGCAGGAAGGACAAGATGATCTCATATGCCAAAAGTTATTAAAAAGATGAAAAATTGCTCGGGCTGCCTAAGAGAACCTGCAAAAAGCACTGATCAGTTTACTACTCTAAGAAAACAAAAGTAAAGATATGAACAGCAGAAACATAAAACATATTATGTACAAACTAATGATAAAACAAAAGCATAATGAAACTAAACAAACACTTTACAAGGCTTCAGAATGCAGGGGCCCTCTGCCACTTCAGCCAATCAAATAACCACACGGCTATCTTCAGAAAAGTCTTCTCATGTATTTAAGTCAACAACATATAAAACAGTGGGGTGATAAGATAACCAGCAGCGTGCGGAAATTACATAAACAGTTCAGAATTCCTATGCATCCAAAAGTCTCTTTATAGCATTCAACAACGCGTTATTTATAATGTAAAAATACTACAGTTAACTAATCAACTACTATGCTATTAACTGCGTGCCATAGACACGTAGATCTCTTCAGCCGAGATCTAGTGTAACTGTCGCTATGCTTCTTAAATCTTCGGAGTGGTTGGTTGTTAGATTCACGGTTCAGGGACGATCTCCAGGTGCGCTGGTGCCTTTCTGAGCTGGGAACTAGGCCACGTATCATTCACGTTCCCAAAACAGTGACGTGCCACCACTGAACTCTTTGGTTGGCCACGTCTTTGACTTTGGTTGACCGCGGCCTCTAATGGATGATTTGGCCGGTTCGAAGGGACATGATCCATGTACATGCCATCTGGAGCTTGCCCATGTAGCCCGTTCCTTCAGAAGACACCTGGAGCACAACTTTTAACAAAATAGCTGCGGAATCCTGTGTTGGCTGTGGAAACCTGTGTTGGCTGCGGAAACTGATGTTCCGCAGTTGCATGAACAAAAAACTAAACCAAACAACAGACATCAGTATAGTTAGAAAACCATATAAACAGTCCTTTTTAGACTATAATGCAATGATTTAACCACTGGATGAGTGAAGTGAGTGGAGAATGAGTATTAAGAGGGTGTGTAGAAAGGTGCAAGGTTGAGGCTCAACAACTGTGTTATAGTTTTTTAATGAAAGTCTTATTTAACTTACCCACATCCTCTTAATTGAAAATCAACACAAATTTAAGATAGTTTAATTATAATTCCTAACTTGTTTCTCTATATTAAATATTTGTAATGGCCTAGCTTTATTTTGTGAGTATCCATTATGTTTAGTTGGTGAATGGATTTGTAGTGAACAAATTTGAGGTGTCAATGTGACCATACTAGTTGTTTTGTCCCAAATGACAACCACATTGTCCGACTTGCTTCAGTTTCAATTGACTCTCCCGTGCCATCTTCCCTATCAAGGAGAAGTCACACTTATTATTTTGATCACATTTACTTTAAAACCAAACCACCATTCAAAGCATTTGATTCTTCTATTTGGGGCCCAAAAAAGTTGTATTATGTTTTTAAACAAAGAATCACCATAATTCATGAAACAACAAACCTGGTTCAAGAATTCAAGTCCAAGAATGCGTTCTCTCAATTCCATTTCCTCAAGAACTTTTGATGAACACTAATTTACCAATGTGACCTCATTAGTTCTACCCTTCCATATTTGGGTACATTGATCCTGTATGGCTTTTAATAGTCCAACTACCAAGTGGAGGGATATATTTTGTACAATGTTAGTTTATTCGCTTCGTGGGGACAAAACTAGATTCCTACTTCCATGGATTTATTGCCATTGCTTACACAATGCCTTCCATCTATGATGCAAATTCTCTTATGGAAGTGACCACCTAAAGTGTTAACCCAACTCCTCAAAATTCTCTTTTCATTAATGAAGCACATCAACACCATTAACTCCTAATGGGAATGCACACAAATGATGACAAGAGCATCACAAATAAAACAACACAAAAAATAAGAATGATTGTTGGTTACCAATCAGGTTTTCTACTCATGTTGAAGCTTGTTCTAGTGGTTTTCATTTTCAATGAGATTGGATCAAAGGAAAAATTGCATCTTATGACATTCTTAAACATGCTGATCTAGTTTATTTTTATCAAATTGGATATTTTACCCCTCTTTTAAGATGGTTGATGCACAGTGTGCAATATGTTGTGATTCTAGCTTGTACCACCTGAGATCAACAAAATGATAAAAGTTAGGGTGCCTAGGCATAATAAATATGTAACCTTGATTTTTATGGGGTCGTGAAATAGTTTCAAATGGTCGTAATTGGATTTGTGGGAGAGAAATTGGAGATTCAAAGCATATAAGAATCATTTGATTGATCAACTCTCACATCTTATAAAAATCAATAGATATTCTTAAGGGTCCTTGTTGAGAGTGTATCAACTTGGTGCCAAATTTTATGCCATTTGAAGGGCTAGTATGAGGTAGATGTGTAATTACTTTAGTGTTCAATGTGTAGTTGACATGCGACATTTTAAAAACACACACATACACACGTACACATATGTATACACACACACACACACACACACACATATGTGTGTGCGTGTGTGTAGAGAGAGAAAGCACATATATATGTTTGTATGTGTATGTAGAGAGAGAGAGAGAGAGAGAGAGAGAGAGAGAGAGAGAGATTATTTGATATTTTAACTGAAGGGGGTGTCAATTGGTATCTAAGACAGGTTTTAACAGAGAGAGAGAGATAGATTATTTGATCATTTAACTAAAGGGGGTATCAATTGGTATCTAATCCAAGTTATAACAGAGAGAGAGAGAGATTATTTGATCCTTTAACTAAAGGGGGTGTCAATTGGTATCTAATCCATGTTATAACAGAGGGAGGGAGGGAGAGAGAGATTCTTAATTGATCCTTTAATTAAAGGGGGTTCCAATTAGTATGTAAGCTAGGTTATAACTCTAGGGACTATATTCCCAGATGCGGGTGCACATCACAGTTAATAGGTTGGCGGTAGAATGGGACAGCAAGTGGCCTTACCACATGGCCCTCCGTAATCTTGCACACCAATCCATAAAATGTATTAGCATTGGCCATAAATGGCAATTAAGTCGGCACTGTCTTCAAACCACCTACCTCTACCCGCCTCGGCTTGGCTCAATGGTGACTTCTGGTAATATTAACTCCACCACCCCAGTCTCTACTCCCCTGCCTCTGCAATGCTAATGTCCTTTGGCAGCAGTGGAACCAAGCTCTTGCACTGTTACGGGCAGGCGCTGCAACATCCTTTGCTGCATTAATCTCGGCTCGGGCACTCATTTTACTCAAATCTTGGTCTGCAATTTCATCTTCCACCCCGCGTCTGCAGCTAATCCTTCCTCTGAGCAGACCTCTGAACCTACTATGCCCTCTCATCACTCTGAACCATCTCCCTGCAGACATCCTCCTACCCCTAGTGTCAATATGCCCATAATTCGCCATAGAATGCGTATTCGAAGAGGGGGCAACAGAGGTAGATTGTCCCGCTCTCCTCTGTCTTTGGCCTCTGACACCTCCTCCCCTTCATCTTGACTGACTTCAAACCGTTACCCAAATACTTACAGTGGCATAGGCCGCTCATGACCTCTCCGCCTCCAACCGACGCATTTTGACTCTCCACCTAGTGAAATTCCCTCAAGTCCACAGCCGCCCCTCCGCTCAACCCAATTCATCTACCATTGTTCCATGAACCAGCCCATCATCACTGCCACCATCTCCATTACCTTCCACGAGGAGGAGCCAGCCAGAACAGGTGGACGCCATACCAGCGCTGAGCCAGCCAGGGTCGAGGGGAGCACACACTACGCAAGGGCGAAGCAGGACACTCCTTCGGAAAAGAAAACTGAGGAGGAGAAGGACCATGACCATCAAGTAGAATACGACATGGATCCTTACAGATGTTTTGTTGTGCAGGAACACCCAGAGTACTGGGAAGATGACACGGGAGCAACGCAGCAGGAAAAAGACGACATGGATGAATACAGGTGTTTCGTTGCTGAGGAACACCCGTCGCAGCCACATAACACCTGACTTGCCAGCATGAAACCTAACTGGCCACACAACTTGCCACATGTCTTCAAGTCTCAGGTTCTGTGAATTATGATATCTGGTTTTTTTGGGGTTTTTAGGAAAACTTGCTGTCATATGGTTTTTTTGAAGATTTTTTTGTTTTTTTTTTTTGAAAAATTGGTTAAATACTATGCGTAATTGTTGGTTTCCCCTGCATGGGTAGAAAGATAACACCCGCAATTTTATTTTTGAACTGGACTCGTTTCCCATTATGGGCAGTCCAGACCTTGTTTTGTTGGTTTCTGCCCTAAACCATGGCATGAACATGCAAAGGCCAAAGCCCTAGTGTACCATTATGTTTCAAAAATAGAATTTAGTATAATTTAGAAAAAAAACACTAGGGACTATAAGGACTTAAGGAAAATGGAAAGGGAACCTTCTACGAATGTTACTAGTAGTTTTCTAAAAGGATCTTCAAGCTCTGTTATGAGAGTCCCTGACATGTTTAATTAGTGATTAAATTTGTAGTGAACAACTTTTAGGTGTCGATTTTGTAGTAGTCTTGGCATTGATGTCAAATGGTTATGAAAGATTCATATCAAATAGTTATGAAGGCTAGCACATGGATTTATGAAGGCTTTAATATGGACTTAGTTTTAAGAAGTGACTTGCTCCAATGAAGAAGTAACCTCACAACAACTTAAACTCAGACCAATAATGCACTTGACAACAATTTGAAACTCAGACTAGTAATGTACTTGACCATAGTTTTAAACTCAATCGAACAATGCTTCATAAGCAATGCTTTCATAAACAATGTGAGTTTCATGAGTACTGATTATGATGTTGTTTGGCTCATAGGCATGGTGAATACATGGGAACTTAATAAATTTGTATTTCCATTGAATATGAATGCTATTATCAACTTTCAATATGATATATGTTGAGTTTTCATTTCCAAGAAGTCACTATATCCAAGCCATAGAGTGCAATCGTTATTGTTGGCTTATATTACTCCAATTTTTCGAATATTACAAGGTCCATTTATCTTGAATTGATCTTTAAATTCTAAAAATGAAGAGGTAGACCACAAAGATCCCTGGAATACAAAGAGGCAACCCTTCACTTCAGATTCCTACATTGGAATACAAATAGTCAGCAAACTACGTATATAAGAAAAGATGTTTTTTGAATGATAGAGATATTAGTGAATTTAAGTTTTTGTGAGAACCACTTGATGAATTGCGTTGCAAAGAGAGAAATAGGAAGTGGAGCAGATGTGAAGCAGAATTGAGGAGGAAGAGCAGGAGATAAGCAACTGTAGAGAGAGTAGAGATAGAGTATAAAACAAAGCCAGAGAAATGAAAAACTCAAAATTCAAAGACCAGGTAAACTAACAAAGTAAATTTGTAATATTATTAGGAGATTGGTGTCTCCTTCCAGGTAGTAGTCTGAATATGAACATGTTGGAGCCTGTAAGAAGAGGGAGTGGCTGCTCCTAACAAGTTATAGATTACAAAAGAAAATCAAGGTAGAAGCCTCCTTTAGGTAGAAGCCTGCAAAAAATTGATGTAAAAGAGGGAGTGGTTGCTTGCCTTCACATCAAAATAACTAAAATTTGTGGTTTTTCCCTTTATGAGTTTCCACTTATAAATGGTGTCTCAGTGTGTTGCATGAGACACTTATATGTTTTCCTATAAATTCATGGTTCATTGTTGAACACATGTCTAAATATGCTAATACATTAAAGAAATGATTAAAAGGCTCTTGAAATAATTTGAAGTTGGTCATTTAAAAGACACAATTATTGATTCACCCCCCAGTAATTGCCTATTTTTCAACAATTGGTATGAGAGCAAGTTCCCTCTGCATCAGCCTAACATTTGGAAGGAAGTTCTATTTCATAAGAACAACCAATCAGAAAGGATGTTCAACAAATAAAGCTCCTTTGTTTAAGGGTATTAATTATACCTTTTGGAAAGTAAGAATGGGGACATATCTAATGTCCCTTGGTGAAGATATTTGGGCCTCAATGTAGAGTGGCTATGAAGGGCCACTTGTAATAGGTAACAACGAAGACAAGCTTGAATTTACATTCAATGCAAAAGCCATGAATGTTATCCTTAGTGGGCTAATTGAATCAAAATTTATAAAAGTAATGTACTATAAGATTGCTAAAGAAATGTGGGATAAATTGAAAAACATTTATGAAGGAGATGGAAAAGAAAAAAGTATTAAATTAAAAATCTACAGAATGCGATTTGAGACTTTGAGAATGAGCGACGATGAAGATATAGCAAAATTATTTATTCGAGTTGATGAAATAGTAAACGTTATGAGAGGTCTTAATGAAACCATAAGGAATCCACCATAGTCCAAAAAGTGTTGAGATCGCTCCGTACCAAGTTTAATCCTAAAGTATCAACTATTGAAGAGATGTCTAACATTCCATAGCTAACAATGGATCAATTGCTTGGCTCCTAACTACATATGAAATGAGGATCATGAAAGGAAAGTCAACCATAAGGGATGCAACATTAAAAGCAGGTAAGAAATCTACAGAAGACTAGAAGTGCTCATGTTCAGAGTTAGATGAAGAATAAACAAAATTTGTGAGAATACTGAAGAAAGGGACTAGTAAGTATAAAGGAAGACTTCCTTTCAAGTGCTTTAATTATGGAAGAGTAGGGCATTATGACTCGAAATGTCCATTTAAGAAAAAATAACATAAGTTTAAAGGTAAACTAAAAGAACAAATATAACAAAATGAAGAATGAGAAAATATCTAAAAGGAAAAGCTTTTATACATAAGAAGATAACAATTCTATTGATGATACAAATGAATCTTCTAATGAAGAAGGAATTAATGAGTTCATGCTTATGGCCCTAGAGTCCCAATCTAGAGAACATAATGAGTGTGAGATAAGTGAAGAATAAGAAGGTGGAATAGATATTGAGGGGGAGCCAATTGGTGCTCTAGAAGAAATTGACATGCTCAAGTAAAAGAATAAGAAACAAAAATAAATCTTTAATAATTACACTAAAGAAGGGCCTAAGTTCAAAGAGCTTATCTAGTTAAAAGTTGAATTAGAAGAGGAAAAAAAGGTGGAAGCCATCCCATTATAGTAGTTAAAATAGAGAGGTAAAGAATGTGAGAGGTTGGAAGAAGAAGTAGTTGCTTTGAGAAAGAAACTAGAGAAAACACAGTTTGAGTTGAATATGAACCTTAAAAACATTAAGGGGTTTGAAAATTTGGACAAGTTACTAAATGCTTAGATATCTTCACTTATGAAAGTTGGTTTGGGTTATGCAGGAGAAATCAGTGAGAAGAAGATAAAAGATAAAAAGATGATTAGTTTTGTCAAAGCTATCACAGAAGATAATGATAGTCGTCAATAGCCAAAGAATAAGGATGTCAACATCACACCTCAACAACAACAAGGCAATAATGCACCTCAATCACAGTAAAGGAACAATGCCAGACAACAACATCAAAAGATAAATCCCACTTAGGAGTAGCAAATGAAAAATCCTACTCAACAATGGTAGACAAGAAGAGTTGACTGACACACATTAAGTTACCATAAGCCTTATTTCTTCAAAAGAAAAAATTATCAGATGCCAAGGAAACCATATTCACAATCACCATTTTTTCCCAGGTATGAAAATTTCTTCTATGGATATTATTATTTTTGTAAAAAAAATTTCCACAAGGTTATGAAATGCAGAGCATACGTCAGAAGGAAGGAAATAAGAAGTCTAAAAAGAAATTAAGTGAGCAACAAATTTGTAAATGAAAGAACAACACAAGTAGGAAGAAAAATTCATTTTCCCAACGTTTTGATGTCACTTAATGTTACTATTGTCACATTTTTTACATAAGTCTTATGAGTGTCAACTTAGAAACTTCAGACCATAATCTCAGGACAATCACAAGACAAAGAAACTGATGTTGTGGAAAAAGAAAAAGGAAGAGAAGAAAACTAGTAAACGTGGCCTTGTTCGTTGTGCTTAGAACCAAATAGTCAGTGGTATTTAGAGAATGGTTTCTCCATAAATATGACCCAAGACAAGAGCAAGGTGGTGACTCTAAATGAAAACAAATATGGAAATGTCACTTTGGCAATAATGCACGAGGGAAAATAATGGGAAAAGATAAAATAAGATTGAATAATGGTAGAGACAAGGAACAAGATGCATTATTCATAGATGGATTAAAACATAACTTGTTGAGAGTAAGTCAGTTGTGTGACAAATGTTATGATTTCATCTTTAGGGCTTAGGAATGTGAAATAAGGTTAGCTACATTAGGGAAGGTATTGGCCAAAGGAATTTGAATAGAAAACAATGTATATGTTTTGAAGGAAGACAATGAAGAATGTCATTTAGGCAAACAATATGAGTTATAGTTGTAGTTATAGAAAATCTTATGGTATTATTGTTTGTAAACGGAGGAGTTTTTGAAATTTTACAAGAGATGCAATGTTCATATTTTTCATTTTAGGCTTATGTAACAACACCCACAAAAGTTCGATGTCATCTATAAGACATATCACTAATTGAACTGTTAAACTTTGTATTACTAATAGAATAAAGGGGATGAGAATCTAACAATCATAAATATTTCTAATGTGGTATAAAATATAGAGGTGTTCTCAATGTTTGATTATAGACCAAAAGTTATCACCCTACTCAAAACCTTAAGTATGTTCAATGTAACCTAACAATAATCCTTGGTATATGGAACACAACTTTTGTGAGTGGTTTAAGCAATAACAAATCTAGAATAAAGTCTCTTTTGTTCCAAGAATAGGAAAATTTGATCCAAAAATCATGTGTTGAAGGTGAACAAAAGAGAAAATTAAAAATAAAAATCCCACATGGAAATCAATTATCCAAAAGATCTTAAGAACATTTGCAAGAAGTTGTTTGAATACTCGGATATAATGTTGACTTAAATGTAAGTTTATTTCCAAGTAAACTTTACCATGTTAAGATCTCATAAAATCACTTCAATCCGATTATTCCTTCTTTGCAAATATCCTGTGCTTTCTCGTTTAGCTTTGCCTATTTAAGAAACACCTTTGTTTTATTTCTAGATGGATTAGTCAAATAGTTTTTAACCGTTGAATCACTAGAAAAAATTCCAAGTTTCTCATGAACAAAGGGTCATGCATGGATCATATCCAACCGATACCATCAAAGGTAATCCTATGTAATTTGATTCAACTTCCATCCTTCTGAAAAATGTCAAATTCAAAAGTAGATTTCACATTACATGGATAAAATCAGGCATACCATATGAATTGGACATCAATTATTTGTAAAATTGAAAACTACAAACTGATTGTTATTCCCTCCATTGCATCTATAGTGTGTCCAACCTCAATAGTTCATGTTTTCATGAAAATTAATGTATTATGGCATGGGTCTACTTATTAAGGAAAGTATGAAAAGACAAATAAAGTCATACTTTAGAAGCTTTAAGCTATATATTAATGCATGAGTTTCATATATGTTTTTTCATTATGTGAACTCTATTGGTATTCAATTATTGCATGAATATTTATCTAAACCATGCTTTATTTAAATGTGTTGAGCTATTTAGTGACACTTGTGGATTTTTTTGGTGGTTTGAGTACATGGATAATAATTTCCCATGTATGTGTCTTGTATGAAGGTTGGCATTGCAATTGTACAAAACATACACGTTTTCTTTCTAGAAATGTGTCACTTAGATTTCCAATTTTGAGGTATTGGAGAGGCCAAAAGGCATCAACATATCTCTCAAACTTGTTGGCATTAAATGTATCATTTTCCATCCAATAACTAAAACATTTATAGAAAACCATGCATTACATTAGTTGCATGTGTAGCCAAGGCAATATGGTGAACTATGTGTAACAACGCTGGTTAAAAACTCATGTAAAATATATAAATTCCACGGATGATGGGACACATATTCCAAGCTGAATGGGGGGAGAAACATCCTAGTGGGTGTTGATTTGGTTTGTTATGGCTAAGACTTTGGAAAGGTAAAATGGCATTTTTGGCACATTTATTTATGAAAATGATGGAAATTAGGAGAAAAAGGAGGTGAAAGGTCACAAGTGGCATGTGAGGAAGAAATTGAAGGAAAATAATGGAAGATGAAGAAAATAGAGGCGTCATTGATAAAAAGGCTTATGAGGATCAATTGGCAAGCTTGGTTAGTTTGGTTTTGGAGCTATCTCATTATTCTCTTTTTTCTCTCTCACTCACTCTTGGACACTTAGAGTTTTCTTGGAGCACTTTGGAATTGAAGCAAGAAAAGCAAAGAAGGCAAGAAGAAGCAAAGATCAAGAAGGATCAAGCAGCTACATCATGATTCATTGCAGGTATCAATTTGCATGTGTATTTTCCTTGCTAGATTTGGCATGCATGGTATTTCATGTGGTTCTTTTCTATCGTGGCATGGGTTTCGCTAGATGTGACAATGTTCTTCAGCCTAGCCTTGGCATTTTCGGATAGCCTTGATGAGATGGGTTCTCATACTTTGGTTGATGTGGGATGGTAGGATGGATTCAAAGTTAAGTGGGGTGGATCTCCAAAATGAAAAAAACATGGACTAGTGGTCCCTGAACCGGACTGTGGATCACAGTAAAGCCACTGGCCTAGTAACCCCTGAGCCAGACTATGGGTTGCGGTAAAGCCAAGATTGTGTGCCTCGTTGGGCCTAGGAATCCTTGCTGGTGAATGGCGGGATATATGGTAAAGCCCAAAGGTGGATTTCTCTCTGTTGGGCCTAGTAGTCCTAGGATGGGATGTATGATAAAGCCTGAAGAGTGTGTCTCAGTGTAGGGCCTAGTGATCCCTGGATCAGACTGTGGATTACGGTAAAGTCTGAGAGGTTAGGAGGCACTCAAATTCCTCACGGTGTAGGCAAAGAACTCTGGTAGCATCCATGCTTGTTTTGTGTTTTTTTGGTGTGTTATATGAGTCCCACATTCATGCTTGGAATATGGCACAAGGGTGAATGACTGAAGATAGATTTGGCTCAACCATTCTACGGTTGGGAGGAACGTGGTAGTCCCATCTCTTGTTGGTTTATTGCATTCATTAATGAGATGTTCATTCCCTTGGGTTTCATGTGTAAATGTATTGATTTATATGTGGATTTTATGGCTAATATGTTTATGGTATTTCTGTCCCTATTATGTTGGTTATATGTATGTTCCATAACAACAGTTATATACGGCTCTCAACATGTTTTTACTTGTAAATGAACGGATGATGTATTTATGGTCTAATAGATGGTAATGCATCAAATGACACGAGGGAACAATGGTTCTTAGCGATTCTTAAATAAGTACAAGATCCCTATGTTTAATTATGTTGGTTACACCTGTAGATTACATGCTTGCAACATGTTTGACGAAATGCATGTCATGGCTAATAGGGGTCTGATTAAGGTCTTGTTTAACTTATTACTTTTGCATCATTGTTTCCCTATTATTTTATTGGTCTTAAGTTATCATTCCATTCTAGGCAGTGACCTCGGCTCTAGGACTGAAAAGGTGGCTCAAATCCTGGGGACACTGGCATAGAATTGGCAAAATGGGTCTTTGGATGCTAACAGTCAAGCTTGTGAGAGCGGCTCTGGGTTTCTGGATTTTATCATGCCTATGACATGAGAGCGACTAAGGCCTAAGTTGTCCAAAATCTCAATGGGACCCAAGGGAAAGTTGTTTGAAGTGTTGGATTAGTTCCCAAGGGTTCTAAAGTTGATGTTGAATGTCTGTGTGTTATGTTTCTGTCGATTCCACTACCTTAAGGTCACATAGGAGGTTGAATCCAATCATAGTAGCCTCTCATCGCATGTTTACACTAGTTGGATGGTTACTTGTGTATATGTGGGAGGAGGGTGTTACGGAGTGGTATCAGAGCGTGGTTGCGCTCTCCTTGGACTGTGTGTTCATCATGATTTCATGTTGGTTGCATATGTGTCCCTTATGCATGTAGTCCATGTGCTTGTTGCATTTGCATGGTGTTGATCATGGTTGTAATTATGTTGCCATGTGAAGATTGAAGATGTTGTCATGGAGTATGCCTTTATGTGTGCATGGCTGATTATGCATTGTTATGCATGTCAGTGTTCACATGTTATGAAGTTCACATGATGTGGTTGTTGTTGTCATGCATGAGGTCATGGTTTTTGTAGTTGATATGGTCATGCATTGATGACTGGACTAGCTAGAATGATGTGTATATGGTTTTTTACTCATGTGTTATATGTCTATATGTAGTCGTTATGCATGTATGGTTTTGGTTATAGTTATGTCTGTATAGTAGGTCAAACATGCCTTGTGAAGTCATGGTATGCAACTACATCATCATGGTGCGATTGGTTGCTATGATGCTAATGTGTTGGCTGAGATAGAGCAGGAGATGTAGATCATCATAATGAGGCTGCAACATTAGACTTTGGGGTGAGAGAAGATTGTCACACATGTATTGTATATTTGGCATGCAGGTATGTAAGTTAAGGATTATTGTATGAATTAGGTTTATATAAATGAGATTTATGTACATGTATTTTGTTGTTATTGGTTACATACATGATAGATGATAGTTGATTAAGTATAGTCATAAGCACATGTGTCAGATAGTCAAGAATGATAGTAACCTATGGTTGTATGCATTACTATTGTATAGCTACTATTGTTGTATGCATTGCTAGTAACTTGATGATTAGTGTTATTACATTAAGATCTTGATGTTATATGTATCATGCGAAATTGGATTGGCTTGTGCATATGGTTAGGGTTACAACATTCAAGTATGAGTCAACTTATTGTGACATTATGTTGTACTAATCTAGACTGATCATACATATGTGATTGTTATGTGTGAATGACAAATGTTTATGAGCTTATGATGTGAACATGTTATTTAGTTATTGTTATGGATATCATGATCTTATTTGTGCTTGATTTGATGTGTTGAGAAGTTATATCATGCTAACTAGATTGATTGTGCAAACAAGACTGGCTCCCCTGAGATACATTAAGGTATGAACTTGTTTATGTCATCTACCTTGTGCTTGATTGTTTGATTATGACATCTATTTGGTGTTTTGAGTGTCTGGGGTCTAGTTGATTTATTTAACATGGTATGTTTGCAAGTTGGTTGAATGTTTGATGAATTTCATAATATGAGTATGTGTTCCAATGATCTTGTTTTAAGATGATTGTACTAACACATATGCGTTGAGACAGTTGATATGTACTTGAATGTAGTTGACAGTTGTAGCATTATGTCTAAAACCTATGATTTGACTATGGGTTATGACATGATTGTTTGTAAAAGTTGATTTCAAATTGATAGATATGATTGTCTTGATATTTGGAACATGTGTTTGACATGTGTGAATAGTTGCAGGGAACATGCTTGGTATTGGTGTGACAAGCTAATAGTTGATGTGTTTATATAACTAACAGTTGGGTGATGTGACAATACACAGTAAGCCTCGATTGCAGTAAGGTAAAAAAGTAAAGGAAAGGAATTGGGCAAGAATTCCTTTGGATATGTTTAGAAACCCTAATTCCAAATGAATGAGTACTTTGTACACATGAAGTCTTCTTAACCTTGATTTGTCTGAAATTATGTGGATATGTGCTATATTCATGGACGTGTAATTGATAGGTATATTAGCTAGTCTCTAGTTATAAGTGGATTTGTGAAGGGAATTGTAGTCCCTTGAGAGATGGCATGGACGTGTTTAGCTGCAAGGAAACATACTTGGCACAACAAGATAAGGTATCTGGTGTATGGTTATATTTATTTATGCACCGAAAGTTATGTGTTTATGGTGGTATGATGCAGGGGATTGCATGGCAAAGAGACTGCTATGAGATCTTGAAGAAGGCTCAGGTTGTGCTTTCCTTTAGAAGCACTAGGAACCATGGGGATTGAGTTATGGTGTCTGTTGTTAGTCTTGTGATTTTGTTTTTTTGGTGATTTGTTGTGCTTGATTGTGGTTTTGTTATGTTTGGTGCAAGGCCTTGCCACTTAGGTTGTGGTGTCATATTGTTGTTATTAGTTTTCATGATTTTATTCTTGTTTGTTTCTTGGCTTTCCTTTTATGTTTTGAGTCTTGGAAATTGGTTGGGGAAGAGGAAAGTTGATGGAGCTTGGGGAGAGCCGTGTGGTACCCAACATGTAATGTAAGACACAAATAAAGCTCGAGTAAGTGCAACAAAAGGTAAGACTATGACAGTCGGTTGGACTAGTTGGGTCCATTGTGGTAAATGGACGATGACAATACAAACATGAGAAGCGTAACCAGAAAAGATAAGGTAAATGGATATGAGATGTAGGATTCCTTGGCTAAGTTGGGAACTGTTGTTCTCAATGTTGTGCATGTTATGCATAAATAAGGAAGTTCTCTTAACCTAGGCCTTATGTTATCTAGTAATTATGTTGTGATCATGATTGTGTTAATGTTTATATATGTATACATGTATGTATGTACATATGTCATGTTTGACATCGTCATCATGGACCATGATTGTTCAATGCTAATATTTACATGTGTATATGTATGTATGTATCTATTCCATTGTCTAATAGGGTCATCAGGAATCGTTCTTGTGGAGGAATGATTGCTTACGTAGGAAAATGACATGAAGAGGTTCCTGGTTTATGAGGAATCAAGTGGGAAGAATAGTCATGAAAAATATATGAGGTCAGTATCATGTGGTTATGAATTCATATTATGTGATTGTATTATGTCTATGTTATGGATAGGCTATACCAAGGGATACATCAGCGAAATGAAAGCAGTGTGGTCTGTGGCATCCTGGGACAAGCATGGATAAGACTCTGGAAGCAAGGTTGCTTGGTAAAGACAGTGTGGTTTTGGGATGTGTGGTACTATTTTTGTGCATATGTTGTATATGTTGCATCTATGATGTGTGAACATGTGGTGTTGTGTATATATTGTGTGTGTACATGTTGTTTATGCAATGTTATGTACAATATGGTACAAATTGTGTTGTGTGAATATTGCATATGCAGTGATGGGTATAGATGGTTGTATATGCAATGTTGTGTACAAATGATGATATGTACGTGTTGGATATGCAGTGGTATGTACCTATGGTGTTGTGTGCATGTTGTATAGGTGGTGCTAGGTACATATGGTGTTGTGTGCATGATTGCACAAGTGGTGTTGTGTGCATGTAGTGTTGTGTACATGTTATACAAGTGGCATTGTGTGCAGGTAGTGTTGTGTACATGTCGTGCATGTGGCATTGTGTACATGTAGTGTCGTCTACATGTCGTGCATGTGGTACTGTGTACATGTGGTATTGTGTACATATTGTACAAGTGGTGTCATGTACATCTGGGGTTGTGTACACGTTGTGCAGGTGGTGTTGTGTACATGTGATGTTATGAACACATTGTGTAGGTGGTGTGGTGTATAGGTGGTACAATGTACATGTTGTACATATGGTACTAATGTACGTGTGGTGTTATGTGCATGTAGTACATGATGTGTTGCGGACATGCGGTACTATGTATGTGCATTGTGTAGCCGTGGTATCATGAAATGTGTATTCCTTGTGTTGTACTTTGTGTAGTACATGTATTTTGTGATGTTGTATGCCAGGTGTAGGTACGTGTATTGGGTGGCATTGTACATTGAGTATAGATGTATGAGTTGTCTTGTATATCAGGTGTATGTGTATGCATTTGGTGGTGTCGCACATTGTTTGGGGATGTATGTCTTGTGATGTACATTGTGTACGTATATGTGTTGTGTTGTGTCGTACACCAGACATAGGAGTATGCATTGTGTTTTGTTGTGTCGTACACCAGACATAGGAGTATGCATTGTGTTGTGTTTTACACTAGGTGTAGGTATATGTGTTGCATGTCGGGTGTAGGTGCATGTATTTCATGGTGTTGTATGTAGTGTGTGATGCACACTATGTGTATGTGCACATGGTCTAGGAGAAGGAACTGGGTGTTTGTCTAGTGTGGCAACCAATCCAGAGTGCATACAGAATAAGGTGGAAGCTAAGGATTGATTAAAGGATAAGTATCAATAATTTATTCAATTGTACTATGTATGAGATTTATGATTATGGTCTATGATGATTACATGTGATTTGTGATTCTGGTTTATGATGGTTACATGTGATTTATGATGACGATCTATGATGGTTGTGTTCTGACCTAACATGATGTGATATGTTTATACATGATGATTTGATCAAAGATGCCAGTTTAACTTGTTGTGATAGGAAGTAAACAAGATTGCAAGTGTACCTTATTGACGAGCCACCAATGAGGTATGATTTAAAGTTATTTCAATTTATTTTGAATCTAATGGAAATTATTTGCTTGGAACAAGAATGCATGAACATTCCCGGTTGAGTGGCCGAAATCGACTGCAAGAATTAGCAGCAATAGTGAAAGAAATTGGAACATGCAACAGTATGTTGGTAGAGCACTTCAGGAGCAGGGCCATTGTGAGACACTAGTACCCAATAGTGTCCATTCATTTCCATGAGCATGCTATAATCGATGTGATGGTTTGAGGCAAGTATATGCCTTGGTTTTTTATCTTCCAATGCGAGGAAGCCTTACCAAGGGATGGATTGCTTGAGCTGGGGGTGCCAGTGAAACTTGGAAGGTGAGTGACTGCACGGAAGGGGATGACCAGATTTCCCGAGGGACTGTATAGCAGAGAACGAAAGGTCATGGATGGATTTGTTTTGGTCATTAGCATTTTCATATGGAATCAAATGCACATTCGGATTGCGCCTTAGAATAATGATCCGATAAGTGTTCAATGAGAGGAGAAGTGGCGGGGGTTGTAGTATTGGACATTAGATGTAGATTTGACTTTACAATGGATTCTGGACTTCCTAGGAAGGAGGTGAATCCTGGTATTAATTTTAGGGTGGAGGTGTGAGACTTTGGATTCCCTTGTTGCAAATGCAGGCATCGTATCCTTTTATTTTCTAGTTGAGAAAATGTGCATATGTGCATATTATTGTAAATATTGTATCGAGCTGGATTTATAAAGCTCCATAGACAATATGGTTATTAGTTAGTTGAAGAAAATGTGTATGTGTATATGCGGTTATTGTAAATACCATAATGAGTTATGTTATAAAGCTCCAATAAACGATATGATTGTCATGTTTCAATAGTGGTAATTGTAAATACTGCAATGAGCTATGTTATAAAGCTCCATGGGCAGTATGTTTTGTTTTCAACAGTCTTATTGGTTATAGGTGTCAATGAACACCGAGGAAAGTGTTCGGCCAAGGGGGAGGATTTTGTAAGAGCCCTAGTTAAAAATTCATGTAAAATATATAAATACCACAGATGATGGGACATGTATTCCAAGCTAAATGGTGGGAGAAACATCCTAGTGGGTGTTGATTCAGTTTATTATGGCTAAGGAAATTGGAAAAGGAAATGGCTAAGGCTTTGGAAAGGCAAAATGGCATTTTTGGCACATTTATTTATGAAAATAATGGAAATTATGAGAAAAAGGAGGTGAAAGGTCACAAGTTGCATGTGAGGAAGAAATTGAAGGAAAATAATGGAAAATTAAGAAAATAGAGGTCTCATTGATAAAAAGGCTTATGAGGATCAGTTGGCAAGCTTTGTCAATTTGGTTTTGGATCTCTCTCATTATTCTCTCTCTCTCTCTCACTCACTCTTAGACATAGATTTTTCTTGGTGCACTTTGGCATTGGGGAAAGAAAGGCAAAGAAGGCAAGAGGAAGCAAAGATCAAGCAGGGAAAGGCAGGATCAAGCAGCTATTGCAGGTATCGATTTTCATGTGTATTTTTCTTGCTAGAGTTGGCATGCATGGTATTTCATGTGGTTCTTTTCTATCATGGCATGGGGTTTTCCACATGTGACAATGTTCTTCGGCCTAGCCTTGTCATTTCCGGATAGCCTTGATGAGATGGGTTCTCATACTTTAGTTGATGTGGGATGGCCAGATGGATTCAAAGTAAAGTGGGATGGATCTCTCAAATGACAAACACATGGCCTAGTGGTCCCTGAACCGAACTGTCGATCACAGTAAAGTCATTGGCCTAGTAACCCCTGAGCCCAACTAGTAAATCTAAGATTGTGTGCCTCGGTGGGCATAGGAATCCTTGTCGATGAATGGAGGGATATACAGTAAAGCCAAGAGGTGGATTTCTGTCCGTTGGGCCTAGTAGTCTTGGGATGGGATGTACGATAAATCCTGGAGAGTTTGTCTCGGTGTAGGGCCTAGTGATCCCTGGATCAGACCGTGGATTATAGTAAAGCCTGAGAGACTAGGAGGCACTCAAATTCCTCACGGTGTAGGTGGAGAACTCTGGTGGCATCTGTAATTTTTTTGGCGTTTTTTTGGTGTGTTTTATGAGTCCCACATTCATACTTGGAATATGGCATGGGGGTGAATGGCTGAAGAGAGATTTGGCTTAGCCATTCTACGGACGGGTGAAACGTGGCAGTCCCATCTCTAGTTGGTTTATTGCATTCATTAATGAGACATCCATTCCCTTGGATCTCATGTGTAAATGTACTGATTTATATGTGGATTTTATGGCTGATATGTTTATGATATTTTTGTTCCTATTATGTTGGTTATATATATGTTCCATGACAACAACTTGTAGGAATTTACAGGGTAAGTTCCTCAGACAGAACACCAAAGGACACCGCTCACAAACAGATCACAGATCAATACACCAGTATTTTTGACGTGGTTAAAACCCTCAAAGAGGGAAATACAGTCCACGGCCTGCGCCAACGTGGCTACTACAGGCAATTTATTAATAAAAGAATGAAAATTTACATAAGCTTCTCTCATGGACGGGAACCTTACAAATGACCCTCCATGCGCTTTAAACTATGAAATTCATGGACAATCAGGTGTTAGCCACGGATCAGCTGTCGGTAATACCGAGGAAAGAATGAACCGTCGGATCACTACATATCGTGACCGTCGGATTGTAAGTTACAAAATGTACAACGGTAAAGAAACACACTTTACCTAACTCTATACCTAACTCTTTACTAGACCAAGTTGAACTTAACTATTTCCTATGTGTCGGAATATCCTAACATCCCCCCTTAAGAACAACTTGGGATAGGATTGAAGGATTTACAAATATGACACATTAGGAGAAGGAAGGAGGCACTAGAGCCTATCCCCCCTTAGTGACAACTTCCTGAAACTCCAACCATAAATCGAAGTTTAGTGAACTTCGCCTCTGTGAGAGCCTTTGTGAAGATGTCTGCAACTTGATCATCTGTTGAACAATATTGCACTTCAAGAACATGGTCATGAATGAGATTTTTGATGAAGTGCATGTGTA
>APFE030607744.1:2844-26231 GCA_000404065.3 Pinus taeda | reverse complement strand
GAGCTTTCAAAGGAAAACCCCCTTTGATTTTTTTGCTTTTTAGTTGGGCGTTCCTCCTCTTCCTTATGTATTTGCTCTATTGCTGTGGACACCTTGTCGCCAATTCCTGATTCCTATTTGTGTTCTCTCCATCCCATGCCCTTTTCCCGCAAGGTGTCTTCTCAAACGGGTGTATGAGCCTATGAAATCAGAATTGCAATGGGGGCAATGAAATTTAGTGGTTCCACCCCCTCTCCCTGCTTTAGGCCTCTGAACATATTTCCACAATGGAGTTTGGTCTTGTTTAGTTTTTTGACCCTCATGTTCACCCTCCTCCACATCCTCCTCACTGGGGTTTTCACCTATTTGACTTCCTCCGGCTTCTTCATCCACCTCTTCAGTTTCAGGCACCCTCCGTTTCCTACTCTCCACCATCATAATAACCAGAAAAGGGACCAGGAAGAGGAAAATGCCAATAAAAATCCCTAGGTCCATCGTGTTTGATGTTTGTAGGGTTTGAGTCTTGAATCTGCAAATTAATTTAGTTTATTGGGATTAATTCATTTAATTTATTAATTTAATTTAAATTAATGATCTTTAAACTCAAACAGGTAAATTAAACTAACCAAACTAACCACCTAACCAGCTAAACTAACTAAATGATTAAGTTACTTATCTCTGCAAGCTTGCTCCTCGCTCCTTGGCACTTGCTCCTCGCTCCTCAGCTCTGGCTCCTTGCTCGTCAACTCTTGCTCCTTGCTCCTTTGCTCTCAAACTCAAGCTCAATCTCATTGAAATGATTTTGTTTTGGCCCATTGGGCTTATAAATCCAAAAAAATAAGTTAAATTTTTTGTTTTTTCGGGTCCGCGGAATTTTTTTCCGCCGAACCGCTCCCGAATTTTTAAAATTCGCTCCCGGAGCGTTTTTTAATGCCTGGGAGCGATCAGGGAGCAATCGCTCCCCGATCTCTCCCGGGCATTAAAAAGCGCTCCGGGAGCGCGGGATCGATCGCTCCCTGAAGCGCTCCCTCACAGACCAGGGAGCGCAAATTTTTTTACGGGAGCGCGCTCCCGAAAATCGCTCCCGTCCGGGAGCGATTTGGGGAGCGCGCTCCCGACCCGCTCCCGCCCGGAGCGCGCTTCGGGAGCGGGTTCGAAGGGGGGGGGGGGCGCTCCCCCACATCACTGGCTCACCTTATTGGCACGAAATGGTTTTTGCCATAAATGATGCCACTAAAGGATACAAGAACCCTGGGTGTGACAAAGCAAGAACTGTTGGACTTGATCATGAAAAAGCAAAAATATTACATTCTTTGAATAGAATGACAAGTTCTTGGACTAACTATGCGTGTCCATTGTATCTGATGGATGGAAAAATGTAAAAGGCAAGCCATTGATAAGTGTTCTTGTTGTGTCTGTTAGTGGTGCCATCTTTCTTTCAGCATATGATTACTCAGACAAGTTCAAGACTGGCATCAACATTCCATAAGCATTACTTGAAACAATTGACTGTATTGGGCCATACAATGTCATCCAAGTCATCACTGATAATGCTCCTAATTGTAAGGCAGTGGGAGCAATTATTGAGGATAAATACCCCAACATATTTCGGTCTGGGTGTTTGGTTCACACATTGAACCTTTTGATGCATGATGTTGTTAAGAACAAAAATGAACAATACAAATGGATTGGTGATTTGTACAAGAAAGGCAAACAAATGATAAAATTTATTACAAATCATAGCAATACCTATGGCCTTTTCCACAGTCACTCAAGATTCGAGTTGTTGAAGATTGTGAGGACTAGATTTGATAGCTATTACCTCACCTTCAGGCGCCTTTTGAAGGTAAGGGAGTCATTGGCTAGCATGGTGTCAAGTCCACACTGGTAGGTATTAAAGGAAAGGGCTACAAATGCAATTGGCAGGCAAGGTTTTGAACTAGTGGAGGAGACCGCTCTTGATGGTATGTTTTGGGCACGTGTGAGGCAAGTATTGGATTTCACCAAGCCCATTTATCATATGATTCGGTTTGCAGATACAGATAAACCAGTGATTGGCGAGGTGTATGAGCAGATGGATACCATGTTGGGGAAAATAAAAGATATTGTTCATAATAATGATCCCAATTTGTACAAACTCATTCGTGATTTTGTGTGTGTATGGTGGAATAAACCTAAGTTGCAGGAAACGCAGGGGGGGGGTGATTTCCGGCCGGAAACGGAAACGAAACTCGTTTCCCCGTACGGTACGGCCGTGAAACGCGTTTCCGGCCGTACCACTTGTTTCCCGAAACGAAAACGCGGGTGGTACGGCCGGAAACACGTTTCACAGCCGTACAGCCCTCGTTTCATAAAAAAATGACTTTTTTATTAATTTATTTGTTTTCTAATATTTTTTAGGGTTTAGGGTGGGTTCGAGAAGCCTCTCTGAAGTTATAAAAGAGAGGTTTGTCTCATTCTCTCATCACATTATTCAGCAAGTCGTTTCTCTTGGAGATTGGCAGTTGTTTTAGGCTTTTAGCTAGGGTGTTTTGAGCATTGAGCATTAGCAATGTGGAATTGGTGCCTTGAATATTGAGGACGATTCTGGAAGTGGAATTGGTGCATCATCTTCTTCAGCACGACCATCCACTGTTGAACATTGTGCTGCTTCTATTTTTGATGAGGATTGTTATGATGAGGATTAGTCTTTTGTCTCTATAGTTCTTGAAGCCTTATAGTCTTTATTGTACTTGCAGCCTCGTATACTAATATAAATAAAGGCTGATTTTGAGATTTTGCCCTTGGATATATAATAAACTTTAATGGTTGCTTTTGGATTTCCTATATTTTTATTGTCATTATGTGATCATTCATGATCATGAGTAAATGTGATGTGATATAAATTTAATGTTTGTGTTTAAATCATTAATGCTTTATGATTGGCACATATATTAATAATTTTTAATATTTTAAATATATATAATAATATATATATATATATATATTATATATATAGATATATATATATATTATATAGATATATATATATATATTATATATTATATATATATATATTTGCGCTTCCCCGTTTCCTCAAATTTGGGGAGGTCGCGTTTCGTATCGCTTCCCCGTTTCCCCGTTTCGTGCAACTTAGGAATAAACTTAATCTTCCACTACATTGCTTGGCATATATCCTTACACCAAAATACTACTCTACATCTTGGTTGGGCCAACCTGCACTAGGGGGTGGGGTTAGGACCAAACCCCATATAGATGAAGAGGTATCTAAAGGATATTTGGAAGCATTAGAAAAGTTGATACCTAACAAGGAGGAATGTGCTAGTGTGCGCCTTGAAATAAGCAGATACTTCAGTAACAATGGTTTGTTTGGTACCTTCCATGCAATGGAAGAGAGAGACAGATTTGATGCTTTCACATGGTGGGAATCATATGGCGGCCATGGACTTTTGCCAAAATTGGAAAAAAGGTTCTATCACAAGTTGTAAATACTTCTTTTGCAGAGAGGTGTTGGAGCACCTATAGCTTCATACATAATGTGAAAAGAAACAAACTCAATGAAAATTAGGCAGAAAGCTTGGTTTATGTGCAGTACAACTTGAGGTTGTTGAGTCATTATTGTGATCGGGCTTATGAGGATCCAACATATAAAATTTGGGACAGCCACCCAGAGGATGACAATTTGGAGGATGGCACTATACATCTTGAAGAACTAAAAGATGAACTTATAAGGGAGGAAGATGAAGCAACAACCATGCCACCTCCACCATCCAGTAGTAGTGCTCGAGTTCTGAGTCTTGTTCCTTTGCTATCGCCACCTCCATCTACACCCTCACGTGGAGGGCATGTGCCTTCTAGTTCTGGTTGTCGGTCTGTGCAGGAGACTCCTAGAAGACGACCATGACCCATTCATACATTAGACTCTCGTGGCAAGGGCCACATGCAGCAGTAGATAATAGATTTACAGTTTACTTGTCTTTTCTAGTTTCTATTAGTTTTCATAACTACTGAGTTTTGACTCTTGACTCTTTCATATCATAATGATATTTTTTGTAAACAATATATGACTGTGAGTCGTGACAATGAAAGTTTGAAGTTTGCAATCATAACTCATTGGTAATGATTCTGAATTATGAATATGATGCTTCGTGAAAGTTGTTTCATTTCATTTCATAATTCATTTTATAACATTTCATTTCATGTTAAGTTGTTAACAATTAGATATTATTTCTTGTAATGGTTAAACTTAGCTTACAAGTACAACTTTGATGATCAATGATGATAAATGTTATATATTGAATTTTCAATTTTGAAAGCTTGAAGTTGAAACTTTAAGCTTGATGAATCATGATTCACGAGACTCAATTGTGAACGTGGTTGATGAAGATTATAACTTCTAGATGATTGATGTTATATGGTTCAATGATCAATCTATGTATTTTTATGTTTTTTATATCTAATTCATCATTCTACATGTTTTTGTTGACATATATGTATCAAAATATTAAAAATATATATATTATATATATATATATATATATATATATATATATATATATATATCACTGTGGGATTCACTCCCAAAGCGGGAGCTTTTGAAAATCTTGCTCCCACTTTTGTTTTCGCTCTTGCTCCCTGCTTTCGCTCCCGCTCCCAAGTAACATTACCTAAGACCCTCCGCGTCAACCCTCTGAGGCATTGCACAGCCTCTGGGACTCTCTGCGTCACCCCAACAACCTTTGTGTGGATGACGCCGTTTCTCTGGCCTCTGCGTTGTCTTTGCTGGGCTCTGCGTGGCCTGAACTGGTTGCTACTCTCGCTCCTCCTGCTTTTGTGCTGGTCTCTCAGTACTGTCTCTGCCTTTCTATTCAGTACTCACTGCCCCTCGTTGCTAATCACTGATTCACTTTTTCTTAGCAACATTGCTCTAGCAAAATGAATGACTGATCACTCTGGTGTGTTGTCCAACTGATCCTCAAGCCTCTTCTTATACTTTTCTCGTTGGTCCTTCAACGGCTGAGATTAAATCTTTAATCAACGGCTAAAGTTAGATTTCGTTTGATCCATGACTTTTGGAACCTTCTAACCCAGTTTTATATTAATACCCATTAATATTTTATTTTTCCTAAGTTTAGATGTAGGAACTCCATTAAAAATATTAATTATTTTTATTTTTCCTAAGTTTAGATGTAGGAACTCCATTAAAAATATTAATTATTTTAATATCTCTCAAACCGGGTACAATCTGTCCAAACCATTTTTGGGTCTTGGAGATCTCATGTGCTTTAGCCTCTCCACCAATTTTCATGGCTAGAGCACATCTGATGCTACCGCAAATCAACACTAAACAACGTAAGAGTTGTCCCTAAATATTTTCCAACAACTCTAGTTTGTGTTCAATGCCTATATGGAGTCAATGTGGTGGAGGTGTTGTTGATCTATCTATTGTCCTTCATAAAACACCACATATTTCTAATAGTAGATGTGAGTAGCCAAAATAACTCAAAGATGTGGCATGTGACCTATGGATTTTGGTCTACTAAATTTATTTTGACCAAATATGTAATTATTTCAATTTTGATACTTGGTTAAAAGGTTAGAGGTGGAAACGGCTTGGAGTCCTGTATGACAAACTATGAAGTCTGCATAAAAACACACGGACAACAACCTATTTTATTTTATTAGCCAATCCACTATGTGAATAACACATTTAGGAAGTTACCCTAAAGTGTGGGATGGCTAGAGGGTGACTATATAGGCTTTAGGGCCTCCCCTTTATTAAATTTTGACTAAAAAACGCAATTTTCAGCTAGCTGAAAATTGATTTTCAGATTTCTAGGTTATTTTTATTTACTCAGAATTTTTCTAAAAATTTATTTAACAATTTTGACAGCTGGAAAATGAAAGAAACTCAAATCTAATGTAAGAAAATTGATTATAAATCAATGTAGAGCTGAAAATATCAAGTTCTAGTATAAGTTACTCGCCTGTAAGCTTGTAGAACTTATTTTTGGTGGTTGGAAAATGCAGATCCTGTTGACCACTAAAATTTCATCTGTGGGAAGGCTTCCTGCACTTATAGAGTTCCAGATTTCATCAGAGCTTCTAAGCCGTTTCTCTCTCTTTTTTCTTCTTCAGTCCTTAGATTTCGCAGCCCTATGGGGATATTGTATATTGTATAAAGCGATGTCACAGGCCTAGAGTGTTGGGACTCAATCAATAAGTGAGTACACCTTGGAGTGGTTTTTTTTACTTGGTTAATTATTCCCACTTTACAGCGGCGAATAATTTTCTAGGTTTTTTCACTCATCGCATACCCCAAAACTAGTGTGATGGCTTGAAGGTCTTAGTGTCTAGAGTCGATGTATATTACAATGATAAGGTCATCTATGAAATTTTGTGGAATTTGACTAGGTCTAATTATGATTTTTTAATAATTAAAAATTTCTTGCAAAACAAGATTTTTTAATTATTTCTATGTAATGATATAAATAAATGGTCCTAGGAAATGTTTGGAGCATGTGTCTACTCGAAATTCATCCTCAGAGGCCCAACATTATCTAGGACCCACTTTGAAGGACAAAAAACAACTCATAGTCCCTCAAAAGCTGATTTTGCTAATGTCAATGTCGAAAAGTGAGAAAAAAATTAAAAAATTAGTAATTGGAAAAATTTATAAATTTTTCCAAAGTCAAAATAGTGATGAGGAAAATTCAGTGGAGGCCAAAGATGATGTGGCAATCAAGTAGGGCCCACCACATGAGGCACAACTCATGTCAAAGGTTTCAAAGTGCTAAGTTAACAAGGTCCACTTGAGTTCATGAGGTAGCAAAATGTTTGAAGTTACAACTTTGATTTAATTCAAATGTTGAGAAATTAAATATGAGATAAGGTTAGTGAGTGGGGAATGGACCCCACCTCACTTACCATGGTGTACGTATAAGGCAATCCAAACATCAATTATGCCCATGCCAATTAAATGACCATGTTGGACAGTCGAAGTTTCAGTGCAATAGTAGGGCATCAACCCATGGTTTTAAATTATTTGATTAGATTTGATTTGACGAAGTAATATTCCTAGTTGGAAAATAATGGTAAATACCAAAAACATGAACTAAGAACAACAATTAAAATTCAAGTCCAACCACCCAAATCAGTACACCATAGAAAATAAGCAGAATAATTGAGCCATTTTATTAATCAATGGGAATCTAAGTACATAATGAGTAAGAACAATGGAACCTGGGCTTTCTCTGCAAGGTATGCAAACCCCAGGGAAATCTCGCTGACCCAACTACTGAAATGGCTCCAAACTGATAATGCACATAGCTCAGAAAATCTGTTATAGGCTACCAAATGGAACTTGAAGTTCTGCTCAAAATAATTCCCGGAATGCTCTGAAATTACAGCCAGTAGCTCCTCTCAAACTCGAAAATACCTAGAAAAAGTTTGGCCTATCTCAAAGCCAAAATCAAGCCCACAAAGTGATGGGAATTCTCCAGCTAACTAGCAATTCACCCTGCTATAAGAATGAGGATTTCAAGTCTGACTATTGCCTGAAAAATTTTGTAAATTAGCTAGAAACTCATCTCAATAAGCCCACAAAAACCCAGAAAGGGTTTGGACTGAATTCTACTCACTTTTGATGACCGCAACAAGTGCAAATTGCCCAATTTGGCCAGAAAACCCCCCATAGTCTTGATACTCCTGACTTAAGCCCAAATACACCACTGGAAATCTCTCCCAACTCTGGCTAAATTCTCCCTTAAGGTATACCTCCAAACTCCGACCCTTATCTCTCCTCAATCTCTATTCCTCTAGCCCCTACGCAAGATTACCTGGAGACCCCTACGCACTTCTAGAAATGTAGAATTTCAGCCCCAAGAATTCCCTCGAACTCAACCCTACTAATCATCACAAAATCTCCAGATAAAATAATGAAAAACACTTGCAAATCCTTCGACGTTCTACTACTCTGTAACTAATCATCCCCCAAGTAAATTGAACCACTTCTGGGCCCTGGAAGAAACACACACTAGATGTAATAACCTACAAATATGTCCATTGGAAGCCCTGAATTTTGCTCCCCGAATTTGTCTCACTAGGGAGACACTCGAAGTTCTCTGAAATGAGGGTGGAATTCCGCTTGGAACTCCTGTGCTAAACAACACTTCTCTTCTTGTGCTAATCAACTTCAAGAGAAGATGTGATGTGAAGTGTAATAGTCAAAAAAATGATTAACAAATGAGTCCCTCCTTTTATAATTTCTCCCCATGCTTCTAGACTCGTGTAATTATTATTTTATTGGTGGGGACCATTTTCCACTAAGTGACTTTTTCCTTCATTTTAATAAATTAATAATTTGCTGCCAATCTCTAATAAAATATTACTTGTCACCTTTCTCCAAAATAATATCTGCCCCTTTCAATTAATATTTACCAAAATTGGGCAAAATTCCCAAGCTCACAAAATTGGGATATTACAGTCCTCCTTGCCCAAAATTGGTTGTCCTCAAGCAATGCCTAAACAGGGGGCTCCACTATTTGCTGGCCCAAATGATAACTGCAAACAATACCATGATCCCAAATGTGTCACTGAGCCATCCCTATCCCATGCACTATCATGACGTTAAGGAATCCCTCGATACCAAGATCCCAAGCCACCCTGATCAATGTGAAGCATCCCTCGCTCCACCCTCTGTCCAACCAGGTATAAGCTCAACAAGCCCTCTGCATAGTATCAATAAGTAGAGCATCATGATAATGTAGGACTCTGTCCTTCTCCCCATGAAGTTTACCTACCAAATAGTCCACCTCATCATGCACACCAAGAGTAAACTAGTCACTAGTGTTGTCAAGAACTCTGAAGGAGATATGAAAAGGTGTATGCGGCCAATCGTCGAGTCAATCACGCAGCTACTACCATCACCTATCGACTCCACGATGTGATGGAGAATCCCTCTTGGATCCAAACAATAGTTTGGCCCTCGAGCCCCTCTGGTAATTGTGAAAATTCCTAAACCGAAATCCCTAGTGCAACGACTGATGATATTTCTCCTACTTGTTAGATTTACATTAACAAGTTATTTGCAGTTTCCTATGGAAAATATTGAAATACATACATTGCAGCCTTCACTTAATTAATTTATATGCGGAAACAAGAGAATGGGCAAGAAAGAAAATACAACACAATAACACCGTTATTTTTGGACAAATGTCCCTAGAAAAACCCAATGCAGGAAAACCGGTGCAGGAGATTTGAGGGTTTATTATTATTAAGTAGTAGCAAATTTTGAATACATCTCTAAATACCTCAAGGGTTATTCAGTTACAAAGAGAGAAATATTGGCTGAAAGATTTGTGAGATTACCTCACACAATCACTAAGAAAAATCCTGGCTGATTTGGTCACTGGATGAGGTGCCTCTGGCAAGCCCTGCGCTGCCTTTGCACAGCCCTCACGTAGTCCCTGCATCAGCCCCTCTAGGCACTGCATCACCCAGCTAGCTGATCGATTTGCTGCTCGGAGTCACTACTTTCAGCCTCTTGGTCTCACACACTGGTTCTCGGCTTCTGAAACTAACTCTGCTCCAAAATTTCGGACTCTCTCTCACCCTCTGTGCTGCCTCTACGTAGCCCTGTGTCAACCTCTGCGTGAGAGTTGTTGGATCACTCTCTGCCTCTCTCTGCTGATGATTCTTTGGTGGAGAAAATCTCTCTCTGGATGTTGTCTCTACCCCTCAACTAGAAGAAATCTACTTGATCAGAATTTCCTCCTAAGAACTTGTCACTTCAGAAATTCGATCTCTTGATCTCTCAATGTGTCTTCCAAATGACCCTCAAGCTTCCTTAAATAATCTTCTCATTGACATTCAACGACCCAGATTAAAAGCTAATCAATGTCTAAGATCATTTTAGCTTGATCCTCGTCTTCTTCTAGAAGTTACACCCACAGTTAGATTATTACCCATTAATATTTTTAATTTCCTAAGTTTAGACTTAGGGGCCCATTTAAAGATATTAATTATTCTAATAAAAATGTTTCTGGGTGGAATTTCCCAAAACACTTTCTGGGTTCTTTGGAATACATGTGCCCAAGCCTCCCTGCAAAATTTGAGGCCTAGAGCACATTTGATGCTACCCCAAATCAACACTCCCTCCTAGCACGAAATGTGCTATAGCAATATAGGTTGTTGCATACTGCTTTGACTGGATGACTCTGAAGCATCGCCCTTTGCGTTACTGATGTCTAACATGTTGTCCACCAACTACTGCGCTGCTGGTGCAACTGTACTGTTGCTGACATTGCCACTGTCAACACTGCATCCATACTACAACTCCCTCTCAAGTGTTGCATCTATGCTACTGGTAGCACTGCCATTGCCAACTGCCACTGCACTGCAAATTGTTGCTGCTACTCCATCAACAATAGAAAAACATCCAAAATTACTGAATTAACTGTGTTCAGTATGATATCATGTGAATGTTGGACCCTGACTGCTGCTAGTCTCTGCACTAACCCATTGAATCTACTGTGTTGTAGCTGACCTCTATGTTGTACCATCTGCATTGCTTCCAACTCTGCTCTATGCTGCTAAGCCTCTGGCGCTCCTAGCCACTGCAACTGTCTCGCCGACACTCCTCGTCACCATCCGACACTAGTCCACCCTACTACTTATGATCTGGGCTCCTATAGCAAGGAAATGATCCTAGAGGTGGGCTCCTCAAGGATCTTGCCCATTTGTAGCTCTTTCATAATACAGTTCCAATTCAACCCACCTCCCTTCGAGAGGTATCTCGGTTGTCATGGCAAAATCCTCTTCGATCTTCACGGGCGCAGCCTTTAGATCATGCTTCTCATCCTTGTCCTTCTTCTTGAGAGACATTGAGTAGCGTAGTGACCCATCTCACCACACTTGAAACACTTGATCTTCTAGACGTCCTTCTTACGTCTTCGCTGCTCCTGTTATCCCTTTGATGCAAGGGCTACATTATCCTCCTCTTCCTTGGGCTTCGATCCACTGCTACTGCTTCCGTCAAGTTTAACCTTGACTAGGTCTCTACTCAGCTCCTCTTGTTTTAGAGTTGCCCACATCTTATCCCAATTTGGCAAGGCTACTTTGCCCAGGATACTCTGGACAAAGACTTGCCACTCATCTAAGACAGAATTGAGGGCCGTCTAACCAACTCTGAATCTTGAGGTGTATGCCCCACAACAGACAATTTGTCACGGGTCTCTTGAAGCTTCATGAGGAATGGATCCACACGCTCCCCCTTTTGCATTTGAGCAGATCTCAACTTTTGTTCAAGGTACATCTTTCGATGCTCGGAAGATCCCTAATATAACGTAGACAAAGCGCCCCACATCTCCTTAGCAATCCCTCTGCTAGCGATGTGATAGACCACATGATCATTCACTCTGTCTAGGATCATTCTTTTCGCCTTCGCCATCTTACCCTTGTATTTCTTCAACAGATCTACATCTGCATTTGCAGGGACATCCACCACACTGTCAACGTATGTCTTGAAGGCATGCTCATTTAGAAGGAATGACATTCTTGCCTTCCAAATGACGTAGTCGGATGCCCCATCCAACCTATCCTGATCCCTCAAGCCACTGGTTGCCATTTCTACCACAAATATCAAAAATGTCCTCTCTCCTCTACGCTGTTGCTGGGCTAACCTACGCACTCCCTACTAGAGCTAGTTAAAACTACTGCCCCTTGTTGTTTCACAGCTCTAGAGAATTCAAATTCCATGGCTAGGAATTCTCTGAGGAAGAAATTCCCTCAGCTCTGCTTCTCCTCTCTCCTTAGACGATATTCTACCCAACAAACTACCTGCAAAAAAATCTGCGTCCCACCAGCTTCTCCTCACGTTGAGGTTTCAGTGCTGCTCCCTCTG
This sequence comes from Pinus taeda, assembly GCA_000404065.3. Classification (NCBI taxonomy): domain Eukaryota; kingdom Viridiplantae; phylum Streptophyta; class Pinopsida; order Pinales; family Pinaceae; genus Pinus; species Pinus taeda. Next base: position 14,350 of record APFE030607744.1, on the reverse strand, counting down.
TCTCGACAAAACTTGATCTGGAAGCCCCTCTATCTGTTGACTCACTCGGAGAGAGACTACCTCGAAATTTCAGCCCTTCGGCTAAGAACTACGCAAACCCTCTGGGGTTTCGAACTGCTTCCTCCTGTCGCTTTTCGAGCTCCCTCTTCTGCTCAGTGCTAGGTTCTCTGGTACTACGCTTCTTGTTCCACTTGCAACTCTAATACCATATGAAAATTCCTAAACCCGAATCCCTACTACAGTGACTGATGATATTTCTCCTACTTGTTAGATTTACATGAACAAGTTATTTGCAGTTTCCTACGACAAATATTGAAATACATACACTGCAACCTTCACTTAATTAATTTATATGAAAAAACAAGAGACTAAGCAAGAAAGAAAATACAACACAATAACACCGTTATTTTTGGACAAATGTTCCCTGAAAAACCCAATGCGAGAAAATAGGTGCAACAGATTTGAGGGTTTATTATTATTAAGCAGTAGCAAATTTTGAATACATCTCTGAATACCTCAAGGGTTATTTAGTTACAGATAGAGAAATATTGGCTGAAGGATTTGTGAGATTACCTCACGCAATCACTAAGAAAAATCCCAGTTGATTCGGTCACTAGATGAGGTGCCTTTGGCAGGCCCTGCGCAGTCGTCACACAGTCCCTGCATCAACCCCTCTAGGCACTGCGTCACCTAGCCAGTTGATCGATTTGTTGCCCGGAGTCACTGCTCTCATTCTCTCAGTCTCACACCCCAGCACCTAGCTTCTGAAACTAACTCTGCTGCAAAATTTCAGACTCTTTCTCACCCTTTGTGCTGCCTCTATGTGGCCTGCGTCAGCCTGTAAGTGAGAGCTATTGAATCACTCTCTGCCTCTCTCTATTGATGATTCTCTGACTGAGAAAATCTCTCTCTCCAGATGTTATCTCTGCCCCTCAACTGCAAGAAATCTACTCGATTAGAATTTCCTCCTGAGAACTTCTCACTTCAGAAATTCAATTTCTTGATCTCTCGATGTGTCTTCCAAATGAACCCTCGAGCTTCCTTAAATAATCTTCTCGTTGACATTCAACAATCTAGATTAAAAGCCAATCAATGGCTAAGATCATTTTAGCTTGATCCTCGTCTTCTTCTAGAAGTTACACCGAAAATTAGATTAATACCCATTAATATTTTTAATTTCCTAAGTTTAGACTTAGGGGCCCTTTAAAAATTATTAATTATTTTAATAAAATTGTTTCTGGGTGGAATTTCCCAAAATGCTTCCTAGGTTCTTTGGAATACATGTGCCCAAGCCTCCCTGCAAAACTTGAGGCCTAGAGCACATCCAATGCCACCCGAAATCAATAGTAATCCACAACCTCTACTGAAATGTGGCCATGGATGCATCTAACCTCCTAGCAAACTCCACTGGATACCAACTCAATATCTCTCCCTATCCAACCCTGAGAGAGGGATTGAATGCAAGAACAACCATACATGGAACAAGTCCTCCATCCTGCGAATGCTTTGCCCTGTGCAACTCGTGTTGCCTCATCTCGCTAGTCTGGCTAATCCATGTAATCTTCTTAGGTAACGTGGCCTCTCTCTCATCAACATGCAGAGGCAGCCCAACAATGCTACAAGCCCCATCGATGTATGCTTGAAGGGGACTGTCATCCGAAAGTATGACAACTTTGTTGGTTATCGATGCCCTTGACTGCTCCTCATCGATGGTTGCTCATCCTCCTCCAACATGGGCTTCACATGAGCCACTAACTGCCCCTCCATAGATAGCTCATCATGCGTAACATCCTCAACAATTAGCAATAGGTAGCTACCAATCTGGAAACTCTGTCACAACTCTCGCTAACTTTGTGCCTACCATCACTTCGTCACTGGACATGCCTCCGGGCACCTCACCAATCTATTGTGGGCTACTATCACTTGAAAACTCGGACATGGCCCTGGACTCCTCATCAATGGATCCCTCAATAATAGATGACACCTCATCCATGGGTGGCACCTCTTCAACAGATGGCCCTCTAAGTGTATGCTCTCCTCTCTCCATTAGGGTGTTAACTGAAGCTACCAAAGGGATCTCCAACAAGGGCGACTCCTGCATCACACTGGACACATCGACACGCTTATCACACTCCTATGTGCCCACAACCTCATGCTCAACCTCCTCCTCAGGTTCCTGATATCTATAACCAAGTCTCCACCAACAAAAGTGCCTCTTGGTCACACCCTTTAACTGTCCCTATCTTGTCTACTCCTTTTGAGGAGATTTGGTGCCCTGATTCTATTGACTTTCCCCACACAGTGTAGATGGTTGCACTCCCATGACCTGCGCACCTCTAGTGTCTCTGTTGTAAGGATGAGGATGGATTTGGTTCGTCACCTTCCTCAACTTAGCCAACCTCTCATCGTTCCAGTGGATTTCACCCTAGAATTCCTACATATCGAATCTTCCTTGAGCCATGGGTTTGTCTATGGTTTCACCCATCATTGTGCATACATGCCCAAACTTTCCATGATCTTGCTGGATACCCCACAACTGGCCAAGATCATACTCTGGTACTACTGTAATATTCCTAATTGGAAAATAACGGTGAATACCAAAAACATGAAGTAGAAACAACAATTAAAATTAAAGTCCAAGCACCCAAATCAAAACACCATAGAAAATAAGCATAATAATTGAGCCATTTTTTTAATCTATGGGAATCTAAGTACATAGTGAGTAAGAACAGTAGAACCTGAGCTTGCTATGCAAGCTATGCAGTCCCCAAGTGAAATATTGTTAACCAACCACTGAAATGGCTCTAAATTGATAATGCACACAACCCAGAAAATCTACTATAGGCTACCAAATGGAACTAGAAGTTATGCTCAAAATAATTCTTGGAATGCTCGGAAATTGCAGCCACGAGCTCCTCTCCTCAAACCTGAAAATACTCAGAAAAGGTTTGGCCTATCTCCAAGCCAAAATCAAACCCACAAAATGATGCAAATTCCCCAGCTAACTAGCAATTCGCCCTGCTATAAGAATGAGGATTTCAAGCTTGAATATTGCCCGAAATTTTTTGTAAAATTAGCTATAGACTCCTCTCAATAAACCCACAAAAATCTAGAAAGGGTTTGCACTGAATCCACCGACCCTTGGTGACCCCCAACAAGTGCAAGTTGCCCAATTTGGCCAGAAAACACCCCACAATCTTGGTATTGCTTAATTAAGCCCAAATACACCATTGAAAATATCTCCCATCTCTGGCTAAATTCTCCCTTGAGGTATACCTCCAATCTCTGGCCCTTATCTCTCCTCAACCGCTATTCCCCCAACCCCCCTATACAAGCTTGCCTGGAGATCCCTATGCACTTCCAGAAATGTAGAATTTTGGCCCCAAGAATTCCCTCAAACTCAGCCCTACTAATCACTACAAAATCTCCAGATCAAATAATGGAAAACATATGCAAATCCTTCGATGTTCTGCTCCTCCATAACTAATCTCCCCACAAGTAATTCAAAGCACTTCTGGGCCCTAGAAGAAACACAAGTAACTGTAACAACCTGCAAATATGTCCAATGGAAACTCTGAATTGAGCTCCCCAAATTTCCCCACTAGGGAGATACTTGAAGCTCTCTGAAATGAGGGTGGAATTCTGCTTGGAACTCTTCTGCTAAACAATAGTTCTCTTCTTGTGTTAAACAACTCCAAGGGAAGATGTAATGTGAAGTGTAATAATCATAAAGATGATCAAATGAGTCCCTCCTCTTTTTATAATGTCTCCCCATGCTTCTAGAGCCCCTTTTTAATTATTATTTTATTGGTGGGGGGCATTTTCCACCAAGTGACTTTTTCCTTCATTTTAATAAATTAATAATTTGCCACCAATCTCCAATAAAATAATACTTGTCGCCTTTCCCCAAAACAATATTTGCCCCTTTTAATTAATATTACTAAAATTGGGCAAAATTTCCAAGCTTACAAAATTTGGGGATATTACAGAGGAAAATGTGGAGTATGTTTGCGCCATACTCAACTCCTTTTTCCACATGTGCGCATCTCTACAATCCCGCATCCATGCAAATTAGACTTAGCAACCCATACTCACAGTTCATAACAGTTACACGCAACATTGGTTGGCTTGATTTGGGAGAGGTGTCACTCACATGTTTGTTAGTTGAGGATTTGGTGGTAGATGCCTCCGGGATCATATTGTCTCACATGTAGCAGCCAAGGGAATGGCCAAAGAGATGTGGGAGACTCTCTCCACGCTATACCAAGGTACTTCCTCGTAGCAAAAGATGTACTTAGAGGAGAAGCTGAGATGCATTAGAATGCAAAAGGGGGAAGGCATAAATCCCTTCCTCTCTAGGGTTCAGGAGGTCTGAGACTAGTTGTCAGCTATTGGTGCAGTGCCTCAACCCACGGAGCTAGTGCGATTGACACTCAACAGTGTTTTACAAGAGTGGTAGGTATTCGTCCATAGTATGTTGGGCAGAGATAACTTGCCAAGATGGGACAGGATGTGTGTCGATTTGCAACAAGAGGAGTTGAGATGAGCTCTATTGAAGAGCTCCATCAGTGGCTGCAGCAACGGATCAAACCAGGTGAAGGAGGAGGAGAATGCGGCCCTCGCATCCAAGGATGCCAGTCAGGGACAGGGGGAGCAAAGGAGGAAGAAGAAGGAATTGTCGAAGGTCAAGTGCTTTAGATGTGGTGAGCTTGGTCACTACAGTTTCCATTGTCCTCTTAGGAAGAAGGACAAGGAAGAGAAGCAGGACCAGCAGGCAACTTCAGCAGAGATCGATAGGTTGTCCTCTAGGCTAAAGGAAGACTTCCCCATGTTTGTTGATATACCTCCAAGAGTGAGGTGGGGTGACTTGGTGCTATAACCCCAGAGCGCTACAGATGGGCAAGATCCTTGAGGAGTCCACCTCATGGATCAATACCTTGCTACGAGGGTCCACAGTATTCAGTAGTAGGATGGATCAGTGACAACTGATGCAGTTAAATGCCATAGAGATAGTTGCAGAGACTAGTAGCAACCAGATGTTGGGGAGCGCAGTGCAGAGTTGACAACAGTGCAATTGGCACAGTGTAGAGTCAGCAACAACATAGATTCTTTAGTGACAGTGCAGATACTTGCAGTAGTTAGAGACTCAGGTGACAAATGCATTATACTAATCACAATTGGTTTGGTATTTTGGATGCTTTTTAGTTGCAGCAACAACAGATGAGAGGGAGTTGCAGTACATATGTAGTGTTAGCAGCAATTCAGTGGGGTCAGCAGTAGCACAGATGCAGCATATGTCAAAGTTGCATAGTGGTTGGTGGGCAGTATGGCTAGACATCAACAGTGTAACAGGAGATAATGCAGAGATGGATGTTGCTACAGGGGGTGCAATAGCACTAGAACACATTCCTCGCTAGGAGATGATGCAAAGACAGGGTGTTGCTACAGGGGGTATAATAGCACTAGAACACATTCCTCGCTAAGAGGGAGTGTTAGTTTTTGTAGCATCGGATGTGTTCTAGCCATGAAATTTTGTGGAGAAGCTAGAATGCATGACATCTCCAAATCCTAGGGATTGTTTCTAGAAATTCCACCTAGAGATGACTTATTTAGATTATTAACCAGTTTTTAAATATTTCCTAAGTCTAAACTTAGGGAATATGGTTAATTAATTAGTGGTAAGTAAGTCAACGCGAGAATCATCTAGAAACTCACATGGATCGATCCAGAGATGATCCTACAAAAGATTATAAGAGGAGGTCGATGTGGTGATGGAGAATACACTTCAGTAATCTGATTTCTGAGCATATCAATTTCTAGAGTAGCAGCAGTCAGTTGCTGGAGAGAGAGGTAGAGATCGAAGCAGTGAGAGAGGGGCAAATACAGTGAGGTTGGAGGAGGCATTCCAGAACCAACGAATGCATTTGCAGAGAGGCAAAAGAGCCATAGAGAGGCTGACGCAAGGGAAACACAACAATCTCTAGAGGGAAGATTGATTTGTTGAGAGGGATAGACGATTTTAGTTCCAGAGGCTAGGAGGGAGTGGCAGAGAAACATCTTTCTAGTCAACAGAAGGTAGAACGACTTCTTTAGGGACTAGTCTGAGGCTAGACGTCCAGTAGGGTGTGCAGAACAGCGCAGACGGTCATAAGGCCAAATTTTTTAAGGCAAGTCGTGTCGGGAGATTGTCTGGGGGGCGAGGAAAATTCCTCACTAGATTTTTGCCAGTATTTTCTCTGTAGGATTGCCAGATTTCGGCATCTAGTTTTTCTGAGAATTTCTCACTGCTGCATAATAATAAAACTCTTAGCCGCTGCATCAGTTTTCCCAAGTTGGGTTTTCTAGGGACTTTTGTCCAAAAATAATTGTGTTATTTTTATGTATGTGTGCTAGCATTTCTTAGCTTCCATCGTTTTATTTTCTTCCGCGGTCTTTTTATTTGTGAAGGTTGCAGTGTGATTTATTTAGTATTTATTGTAGCTAACAACAAATAAATTGTTAAATAAAATTAACAATTAGGAGAATAATTTCTAGTTGCTGCAATGGGGTTCCATATTTTAATTCTCACATCAAATGCCTATTATGCCCATCACAAGAAGAAGGGAACCTTCAAGAAGTACAGAAGACCAAAGAAGAAGGTAGACCTATCAAATATTGAATGCTACAACTATTATAAGATGGGTCATTATAAAAATCAATGTCCTAAGAATGCAAGGAATGGGAGGAGAGAAAGAGAACATGCAAATGTTGCTGATGAAGCTCCACCTAAGAAGAAGAAGGCTGAAGAATCGAAAGTCAAGGACTTATACTACTAAGTCCTCTCCCCCATATCCCTCTTAGTCTTCTATTTTTAAGTTTTGAATTATGTTTTGATTTCTAGAAGGACTAACATGTCTTGTTAGAACATTTCTTTATTTTGATGAAGTTGTAGGTTTCCCTCAAGATTGGATTAAGAGGGAGCCTCCATTTTACCAAAAGATAAGTATCTCATTCCTTGTTTCCTCTTTTATGTTTGGTTTCCTTCTCACATCAAGTTTTGTTTGTATTATATTCTTATAACTTTTTATGTTTTCCATGGTAGGAAAGATTGCAAAATACACAATGATTATGAAGGAGACTTCAAAGGACAGATTTGAAGCATGGAAGAAGTTTTGTTGCTAAGGAAGCCCCTCAAGAATTGATGTCCTACAAGGTTTGTTAAGGAAAAACTCGAGGTATGTCTTAGACTTTAAGTTTTATTATCAAGTTCTCTTCATGTAAAAGGTGCAATCATTCTTCTTTTGAAATTTGCTTTACATTACTTACATCGTTATGTATAGGATTTTGAATCTTAAAGATTCTTGTTAGGGTGATTAATCATTAGATTGAGTCTACCCTTGATTAATCATTAGATTAATTATTAGATTGAGTCTACCCTAAAAAGGTTCACTGTAAAACCCTAACCTAAGGGCATGTCAATATTTATGAAACCCTAGTCTACTTAGAGTTGTTGATGAAATCTAGAAAACCTATTCATTTTATGTTTATGGTTTTGGTATTGTTATGATAGAAACCCTAGCCCTTTAGGGTTTTCTATTAATGTCTAAATTATGTATTGAATCCCTAGATATTTAGGGTTTGGTGAATTAGGGTTTGTGATCAAAACCCTTATAAGTAAGATCCTAGGAATGAAACCCTAGGTGTTTATTCCTTCGATCGAAACCCTAACTTGAATAAAATTGTTGTATACCTAATTTTGATTATTTATGTTTGTGTCTTGGGTTTACCTAGTAGATGTGGATATTGATATGAGATGCTAGTGCATGAAATCCTAGATATGTATATGCTAGTATGCTAACCTAATTATTGATGCTCATGCTTTAGTTTATGAATTCTAGTGTTTGTAACAAAACCCTAGTAGAGATTGACATTCTAGGACATGATGATATTATTATTGATATGATTTAGTTTTGATGATAAAATCTAAGATTTGCAACAAACCCTAGTAGACTCTAACATTGTTGAAAACTTAGATGCATAATAGGATTGTTATTTGATTGAATTACTAATATCTAAGGCTTTGTGTCTCAAAGATGGAATTTAGGATTGCAAATAAATTATACTAGAGACTGTCACATATCTTTGAAAGTAATATTGAAGCCCTAGATATAATGAGATTGATATCTTGACTGAGTTGGTAATTTAGTCTAGGGTTTGTGACAAAACCCTAGCAAATAGGTGAGTTTGTAACTTTTGTTTATTATGAACCTAACTAGGTTTAGGTGTCTGATGTATAAAGTCTAAATGCTTCCATTATAGTAATATGATTTTGATATAGTTAACTTCATGCTTCTATATGTATTTGTATTTGGTTGTACTTGCTATTAAACTATTGTAGGTGCATAATCTTCAAGATGATGAAGATGTTCGTATAAGCATGTCAAGGAAGCTATATATTAAGATGACTTTGATACCATAAGAAGGAATGAAACTGTGAAAGGTCCTCCAAAGTCATAGAAGAAGGAAGTGGTTGATCTCCCTAAATTAAGAGGGAGCCTAGATAGAAGGAGTATATTTCCCCGTTGAGAGGGAGAGCATATTATGATAGTCAATACCTTGAAGTAAGCAAAAGTACTATCATTAAGTGTTCATGAAGTTTCAAACTAAAGACGAGAGAAAATCTGAAGATGCATTTGGTGCTTCTAAAGAAATGAAAGAAGAATAAAGCTTTGACAAATTGGATATAGAAGTAGCATCAGAATGAATGAGGACCTCGAAGGGTTTGTGTTTACTTATTTGTATGTTTGAAAGTTTATTCTTGGTTGGGGTTTGTGTTTGTAAAGGTAAATCTCTCCATAAAAAGGTTGAACACTTTGGAAGCATGCTTGGACAAATGGATATATCTAGTTTATTAGGGAGAGATAAAGCATCTAATGGCGGATGCTTGGGAGGACATCTGGCCGACCTATGCTTTGATGTATAGATCCCAAAGAAGGAGGGTGGCATTGGTCTTCAAGCTTTGACCTTGGATATGCACCTAGATCCTTGGTTTGATGGTTAGTAAGTAAGCTTGATGGTGCCTAAACTGACTGAAAGCTTGAGTCCATCTTAGTCCCACCTGGATAGATTACCCTGGTCAAGAATCTAGTCTGTAGCACTGAGTGTGTTGAACTTTTCGTAGTTCTTTTTGGAGATCTTCCATGTACTTCTATAAATATAGGTAATTATAAATACCTCCCTAATTAAGAGGGAGTGTTGAAGAATGTAATTAGTGTCAGTCTTCATAATTATATTTGAATGAAAAGAAAAATGATTTTTATTATTAAAGAAATTGACTTATTAAAGCATGGGTTTCATGCTAGGGTCAATTGTTTTTAGGTTAAAGCCTCCATTGCAACCTTTTAGGGTTTATGTCAAGTGTCCTTGTCCATGTCATATTGTAAAGAACCCTTCTTGGGATTTATTTGTCAAGAAAGAAATTTACTTTTGTCATGTCCCTTCTTAAATTAATTTGGAACAAGACTAATTATTGCATTTTGGGGCCAATTTTGGAGATAGTGGGGCCCATTCGATTTTATTAGGAGATTAGACTTAGAAGAAGTTATTTTGTTGTGGTTAAGTTCTATGTGGAGGCCACCCACACTAAGGAAAACACACTCCCTAGTTCGAATTGCTTGGAGGGGAAAAGTCGATGGTTAAGTGAGGGCCCACGATGGAGGGTGTTAGCGCTTGGAATTCACCTAGGCTGAGATAGACAAACTCTCAAGGCTACATCAAACCATTTCACCTCGTAGCTAGCCATACGAGGTATGAGAAGGCTCTCTCGGGTCAGATTTGGTAGATCTTTCAATATGATAAGCTGACCAATTAGGAATAAAGATTTTAGGCTAGTAAATTGATAAGGGGGGTTGATTTAAAGATTTTTGGTTTTTTGGTGGCAATTGGAGGGAGTGCAATTCAGGGTGCGGGGATGGAGCACAGTTTTTGCAAGGGGATCTTTGGGGCAAGGTAGGAGTGAGCGCTGATGCCTTAATCTGAAATGGATGATCAGGGATGATAGAGAAGGAGCTAAAGAGGGCAAACAACCATTTGAATCCTCTCTAGACAGTAGAAAACATAAATTTTGAACAAACTAAAAAAGCTGAGCATGTCAAAGCATGAATTCAAACTTTACCACTTCATCTGTCCAAATAGAAGCAAAAGAGAGATGTGGAATACATAAACAGACTTACAAGAACATGTAGAGAACACACCATCAACACAACAATCCACAAGAATCCACAATGATGTCTGCAAAACCCTGGCCTTCCTTTCCTTTAAATTGCAGAGATAGATGTACAATATACAATAAAGCTTTCTCCCACAAGAATCCAACCTTCCAACCTTTGAAAATGATTGAGAAAATACATCATATAAGCAATCCAACCTCTTCCCTTGCCTCTAGGGGTTGAGCTCATCCTTCTAGGAGCTGTTTTAACTAATTCCAAACTAAGCACTAGATAATAGGCTAGCTCAACCACTTGCCTCTATTACTTAGCTAACTGATTCATGCATTAATTATTCACTTTTTACATCAAGGAAGCTTCTAGAAGGGTAAAGAGAGATAAAATCTATCAAAGTGCCATGAAAATATTACATTCATCCATCATCTACAAGTAAAAAATGGTCAACCATAGTCAAAACAGAGTTTTTTGACAAAAAAGGTCAATTCTGGCAAAGCTGGCTCTCACTGCCGCGCCCCCTGTGCAAATGGTCGCGCCCCTTTGCTGCAATTTTTGAGTGGGTTCCACTGGTCCAAATCAGGTGCAAGATGGCTCATTGGAAAGCTTGGTCTGTCTACTTTCCATCCCAAGTGGAATGTCTGCATTTGGAGTTGTTTTTCCCCCTCAAAAACCATTTCTCCCAAGGTCACTTTCTGCAATTCTGGCAAAGCTGGCTCACACGGTCGCGCCCCCTGTAGTTTAGGTCACGCCCCTTTGGTGCAACTTTTGAGTGGGTTCCACTGGTCCAAATCAGGTGAAAGATGGCTCATTGGAAATATTGGTCTGTCTAATTTCCATCCCAAGTGGAATTTCTCAATTTTGAGTTTATTTGACCTGTTGAAAATCAAATCTCCCAAGACTGGTCAAAAAGTGCCAAATGAGGCTGCCTGAAAGAAGAGGGCTGTTGCAGTCAACTTTTGAATGCCTTACTCAACCCCAAATTGAGCTCATGATAGCTCATTAGAAAGGTATTTGTGTCCAGTTATCATTTTAGCCATCAAGAAAATCATTTGGCCAACCAAGCTAGGAGAAAACTTGATTTTTCCAAGGTCACTTCAGAGGTGTCTTTGATTCTCCCGAGGCAACGGTATTCTTGACATTTCTTTAAAACCATGACACCTGTGCAAAAAGTGAAAGAGGTTTTTCTTCTTTGGAATTTTTTGGACAAAAACCTCTCTCATTTTTCCAAAATTCATCTCTGACTGCTCTGAAACATCATTTGAGTGAAACTTGCCCTGATGTGTGAAACAATGAATTTGGTCGAA